>JAXCGZ010022855.1:102500-106809 GCA_037179515.1 Halocaridina rubra | reverse complement strand
ATGAATCATTTTTTTCACCCCGACCGGGACTCGAACCTAGGACTTATGATTACTAAGTCAAGGCGCTACCACTACACCACAGAAGGTTAAAAGGAACCCAACCTTATGGCTTATATCTGCTATACTTAGGAATGAACGCATTCTAACTGAATGCCACTATGTTCATATTACAGATTCCCCAACCTCACTCGTGGCTTCATTTTAGCATTTAATTCAATTCCCAATCTCATTCGGGCCATGAAATTATCAAATAAGCACATTACATATGTGAAAACATGAATCATTTTTTACCCCGACCGGGACTCGAACCTAGGACTTATGATTACTAAGTCAGGGCGCTACCACTACACCACAGAAGGTTAAAAGGAACCCAACCTTATAGCTTATATCTGCTATACTTAGGAATGAACGCATTCTAACTGAATGCCACCATGTTCATATTACAGATTCCCCAACCTCACTCGTGGCTTCATTTTAGCATTTAATTCAATTCCCAATCTCATTCGGGCCATGAAATTATCAAATAAGCACATTACATATGTGAAAACATGAATCATTTTTTACCCCGACCGGGACTCGAACCTAGGACTTATGATTACTAAGTCAAGGCGCTACCACTACACCACAGAAGGTTAAAAGGAACCCAACCTTATAGCTTATATCTGCTATACTTAGGAATGAACGCATTCTAACTGAATGCCACTATGTTCATATTACAGATTCCCCAACCTCACTCGTGGCTTCATTTTAGCATTTAATTCAATTCCCAATCTCATTCGGGCCATGAAATTATCAAATAAGCACATTACATATGTGAAAACATGAATCATTTTTTACCCCAACCGGGGGTAAAAAATGCTAAAATGAAGCCACGAGTGAGGTTGGGGAATCTGTAATATGAACATAGTGGCATTCAGTTAGAATGCGTTCATTCCTAAGTATAGCAGATATAAGCTATAAGGTTGGGTTCCTTTTAACCTTCTGTGGTGTAGTGGTAGCGCCTTGACTTAGTAATCATAAGTCCTAGGTTCGAGTCCCGGTCGGGGTAAAAAATGATTCATGTTTTCACATATGTAATGTGCTTATTTGATAATTTCATGGCCCGAATGAGATTGGGAATTGAATTAAATGCTAAAATGAAGCCACGAGTGAGGTTGGGGAATCTGTAATATGAACATAGTGGCATTCAGTTAGAATGCGTTCATTCCTAAGTATAGCAGATATAAGCTAAAAGGTTGGGTTCCTTTTAACCTTCTGTGGTGTAGTAGTAGCGCCTTGACTTAGTAATCATAAGTCCTAGGTTCGAGTCCCGGTCGGGGTAAAAAATGATTCATGTTTTCACATATGTAATGTGCTTATTTGATAATTTCATGGCCCGAATGAGATTGGGAATTGAATTAAATGCTAAAATGAAGCCACGAGTGAGGTTGGGGAATCTGTAATATGAACATAGTGGCATTCAGTTAGAATGCGTTCATTCCTAAGTATAGCAGATATAAGCTATAAGGTTGGGTTCCTTTTAACCTTCTGTGGTGTAGTGGTAGCGCCTTGACTTAGTAATCATAAGTCCTAGGTTCGAGTCCCGGTCGGGGTAAAAATTGATTCATGTTTTCACATATGTAATGTGCTTATTTGATAATTTCATGACCCGAATGAGATTGGGAATTGAATTAAATGCTAAAATGAAGCCACGAGTGAGGTTGGGGAATCTGAAATATGAACATAGTGGCATTCAGTTAGAATGCATTCATTCCTAAGTATAGCAGATATAAGCTATAAGGTTGGGTTCCTTTTAACCTTCTGTGGTGTAGTGGTAGCGCCATGACTTAGTAATCATAAGTCCTAGGTTCGAGTCCCTGTCGGGGTAAAAAAAATGATTCATGTTTTCACATATGTAATGTGCTTATTTGATAATATATATATATATATATATATATATATATATATATATATATATATATATATATATATATATATATATATATATATATATATATATCACACACATACATAACCTTTTGCTTTGGGGCTAGAGAGAAGCCTTGCAATTTTCATTTTTGCTATTATGGAAGTTTGTTGTTCATCGTTATTCAGATATAGTTTGCTCATTATCTGTATTTATGGTCTTTAAAGGTATAGACTGTGAAGCGATTCTTTTTATTGACTCAGTCTGGGTAAATGTCTTCCGTTAGGCCATGGAAGTTTGTACTGCCGTCATTACTGGGAAGTAGGGCAATGTTAGCGTTGTGTTACTGATAACTGTAAGAAGGGACATGCCGACGTCTACAAGAACTTTTGCTTCAGTGCAAAATGTGCAAAATGAAAACTCTTCCGGGAAATAAAAAAAATTAATTTCAAATTCTTCTGGCAGGAGACCCAGAAACAATTGAAATTTTGCAATCATACCCCTTAAGATTGCAACTCTGCGAGATGCATGAATCTTCCACACTAAATATTGAAGGCATGATAGATTCTCTATTGTTTCAGTAATACTTATTGCAATATATGTTTTTTTTGCTATTACTCTTTGTTCTATAACTCCCTAGCGAGAGGCTATGCATACCATACACACACACACACTCACACACACACACACACACACACACACACACACACACACACACACACACACACACACACACACACACACACACACACACACACACACACACACACAACACACACACACACACACACACACATGAACATTTAATTCATTCAGATTGTCATTCAACAAACAGTTGAATGACAACCTGAAAGAGGGGAGATTGCAGCTTGGAATGTCCAGATTAAGGAAACATCCTACAGTTTAGAAAAGACTTTCAGGAGTTGAATACGGAACATGAAACCATGAAAATTTACTTTGTAGATGCACTAAAGGGGAAGAATGTGACAGTAAAAAAGGCTGTGAAGGTGGTAGCACTGGAAAACGTACAAACGGTCGACTATAAAGAACAGTAATAGAAAAAGACGTTGTGATGGAAAGGGCTAATCCACTGATTAAAAAGGCCCTTCATAAAGGGAAAACAGTGGTAATGTCAGGCATAAGTGAACACTAGGTGTCAATACGGCATGGGAGACTTGAGCAAAATAAAGCTAGGATCTTAAACCTGATAACGAAGCTTGGAGTATTATGTGGTCCAGAGGATATTGTAAACATCCACAAACTAGGTAAATATTCTAGAGAGGGAAAGGAGAGACCAACGAAAATAACCTTTGAGAGAGGGGACACATATAGTGAAATATTGATGAGAAAAACCTAAAAGACCTTCAAGAATACAAAACAGTGTTCATTAGACCACACAGAACACAGGAAAAGATGGAAAGGATAAAAAAACTTGTTGCAAGAGGCTAAAATGTTAAATGAGGAAAGAAATGAAGAAAAGAAGAACAATGTTAGTTTCAAAGTTTTTCCAGACAAAGGGGGGGAAAAAGATGATAATGATAGATGATCAGGGGATGGGGCCTCATTAAGACTGCTGTACACAAATGCTGATGGAATACCTGGTAAGGCAGTAGAATTAAAGGATAGGATTAATAACAGTAAGGCAGATATAGTAGTGGTTACAAAGACTAAGTTAAGTGAGGACATAAACACTGTCACAATTTTTCCTAAGGGTTTCAGAATATTAAGCGTTGAAAGATCTGAGAGGACTGGTGGAGGGATAGCACTGCTCATAAGTGAAAGGATTCAGGTTGAAGAAATAAACTTGGCTATAGAAAGTGAGTTCAAAGAATTTCTTGTTGCTCGCATAAATACTGGGACAGAGAGCATTATAATAACTGTTGCATATACCCCACTAAGGAACCAAGATAGGCTAGAAGTTTATGAGGAAAGTCATATAGGTACTATTGAAGTCATAAAATCAGTTGTTAACATTGCATGGGAGAGAAAATGTAGGATTTTGATTAAGGGAGATTTTAATCACAAAGAGATAGAGTGGACAAATCTTGACCCACACAGTGGAAAGGACTCATTCGGGGCAAGTCTCCTAGATTGTGTACAAGGGAATTTCCTACACCAACATGTACTGGAACCAATGAGGGCCACGGGTGGGGATGAGCCATTGGTGTTTGATCTAGTATTTACACATAATATGTTGGATATTAAAAATTTTGAGTATGAACCACAAATTGGAAAGAGTGTCCACTGTGTGTTGCTGATGGAGTATATCATTGAAGATATTCTGCCTGAGAGTAGAGACACTGAGGACACGAGGAGGAACTATCCAAAAGGAGATTACATAAAAGTTGATGAGCTTTTTGCACTTATTGACTGGAAGACCTTATTTAACTACAAATCTTTACA
>JAXCGZ010022855.1:87500-97500 GCA_037179515.1 Halocaridina rubra | reverse complement strand
ATATATTAATCATAAAAGGACAATGATAATAGTAAAATAATAGTAATAATAAAAGAGAAGAAAATAATAGTAATTTCTTCTATTTTAAGAAAGAATAAGTCAATTACAGATATAAAGAATAAGGTAAAAAGAATTTATGTTATAACCATAATGACCGGTAAATTTTTCAATCTTGAATAAAGCATACTTGATAATATGGGATCAATTCCAAATAAACTATGAATTAAATTAATATTTTGGTGCTCGGTTAAGTTAATCATTGCAGATTCCAAGATATTTCTATTAATAATATCATTACTTCTTACTAAGATAGAATCATTGTTCCAGTTAATATGGTGACTGCAATCAGCATAATGCTTGAACAAAGCACTGGAGCACTGACAATTTTTATGTTGATTGACACGAAATTCTAATGATTTGCTAGTCTGACCAACATAGTAATTATTAGTCTGTTCATGAAAGCTTATATATAATATTAGAAGTGGAAACTTTTAATATTAAAGTTAACAAAATTTTGGGTGCCCCACTCAGATACCCTCTGCAAATCGGAGTTGAGAGTAGAGGAAAGAGTGATGCAAAACTGATTACGAGTAGCAGATGAAGGTTGTGAAGAAAAGGCAGAGGAAAAGTGTAGGGTAGAATCGTCGGCAAAGGCGAGAAAAAGAGAGGAAGATGAGAAATGTAGAAGGTCATTAATGAAGAGAAGAAACAGAGTAAGTTAAAGAACACAGTCCTGTGAAACATCACTGGTAACAGGGAATGGGCTAGATATTGCACCGTCAACAACTACAGATATCAAACAGTCAGAAAGAAAACTGGAAATAGAACAGAGAGAAGGGGTAAAGCCGTAGGCAGGGAGTTTGGCCATCAGAGTCTTGTGCCAGACTCTGTCAAACGCCTTAGAGATATCAAGGGCTACGTCAAAGGATTCTCCATAGTTCCTCAGAGAAGATGACCATAAATGAGTAAGGTCACCAGTGGATCTTGCCTTGCGGGAGCCATACTGGTGGTCGGAGATAAGTGAGTTAGATTCAAGACGTTTCATGAAGTGAACATTGAGCAAAGTCTCAAAAACTTTAGTGATAGAAGAGGTTAGGGCAATAGGTCTGCAGTTTGTAGGAAAAGAACGGTCACCGTTCATAGAAGCAGGTTGCTCTAGAGCATGCTTCCAAGATAAAGGATAGATGCTTGTTGAAAGAATGAGGCGAAAAAGACGGTAAAGAATGGGAGGCAATTCATCTGCAAACACCTTAAGGAACCTTGCAGGGATATCATCGGGACCAGATGCCTTATTCGTCTTTAGCGAGCAAAGAATCTTATGAAAATTGTGTGAAGAAAGAATAAGGGAGGGTATAGGGTTAGAGAGAGGGGGGTGTAGTCACTGTGGCTCAAGCGGTAGCGTTCGCAAATTTGAGGCGTCAGGTCGGTGGTTTGCGCCCCGCCACGGTCTGAGGCTAACAAGGGTATGCACTCAGGATAACGATTACATCTGCCAAAACCAGTCCTTACCAAGAAGACAACCGTCCTAGCCCTTGGTAGAAAAGGGTGTCCATAACATAAAACCGGAATATAGGGTTAGAGAGGGGTGAAGATTGAGGGACAGGTGCGTTGGAATTGTTAACGGAAGAGTTGGCAGAAAAATGAGAGCTAAAGAGAGTGGCTTTGTCAGTGGGAGAGCAAGTAATATAACTATCAGAATGAATGAGAAGAGGAACGCTTGAATTATAGAAGTTTTTGGAGAGGTTTTTGGCTAAGGACCAGAAACATTTGTCAGCGGGAGAGGAATTAAAGACATCACTTTCCTTATTATAAAGTAAGCCTTAGACCTTTGAGTCTGAAAGTACAGCGATTCCTAGCTACAATAAAAGCTGAGCAAGTTAAATCAGAAGGAGAGGCTTGGTGCGAGCAATGTTCCCAATTCCTGACCTGGATAGCCATGGAGCAGGCACGGTGGAACCAAGGAAGAGTTGGAGAAAGGTTTCATAGAGGAGGGGACGTATGCCTCCATCCATGAGGTTATGATCTCGGCAACTTTTAGGGCTACCTAATTAGGGTTGCGGGACAGAAAGCAGTAGTCATCCCATGGGATTTCAAATAGGATGTTACGCAAATCTTCACCTTGGGTCCGCTCAAAGTGCCAGAGGCTTCGCTGAGTAGGAGGGATTGATGGAGGGGGAGCAAAAATGGAAGAGACTGAGATCACAGAGTGGTCAGATTTACCAAGAGGGGAAAGCACCTAATAAGAGTAGCTAGAGGGGCTAGAGGTAAGAAATAGGTAAAGAATGTTGGCTGCATGTTCGTTACGATCGGGAACATGAGTAGGATGTTTGATAATTTCCTCCAGATCATGAGTATTAGAGAAAGAAAGGGCCTCACTTCCTCCCACATCAGTGTGGGAAGAATCAAGCCACTTACTGTTTTGTACATTGAAGTCTCCAATACAGAGAACTTAAGTTCTCTATACTGGTGAGAATATAGCTAGGACTCATGGCAAGAGGAGAGATATTCAAAGAAAGACACAAAGTCAATTGAGTTTGGAGAACAGTAGCAGAAGCAAAGGAATATAGTGGTAGTGGAGAGATAGATTTTTAGCTAGGGAACACTAAAGTAAGGTGATTCAAGGTCCATGAGCCTTGCAATACGAGTGTTAGTGTTTCAGTCTGCACAAACCCCACCTTTGGAACAAAAACGAGAATACAGGTTATAGTGAGAGATTTGAAATGGGCCAGTAGAAGCATGGATAGATAGTTGGGTTTCAGAGAGAAGGAGGAGGTTAGGGAGGGAAATATCCAAGTGTTGTTCCACAAATGAGAGATTAGAGTTCAAGTCACATATGTTAGAGCAGTGAAGAGTGAAAGAAACATATCTATCAGGAGGTGCAAGGTTAACGGCAGAACCATTACTACCACCAGGCGTGTCTACCCTCAAGCCAGTAGTGGAGTCAACAAGATCCCCGGAGATTCTTAGCACCCCTCTATGCCTGGTACTGGGGATCATAAGCTGTGGACCTTCCATAATAAATAGCAAATATGAGGAAAAAAGAGGACCAAAAAAAAAAGAAGATATGGGGAGCGTTGTGACATGTCAAATGTAATGGGATAGCAAGAGATGCATAACGAATATGCCAGAATATACAGTGTAGATGTAGGCATAAGGAAAGAACCGTCTTGAAGGAAGACTCAACCCGGAGCTGTCTGGGCCAGTCCTAATTGTATCCGTAATACCTTCAGTTGTAGTATTTCAACGATCGGGTGGAGGCATGGCCAACCTACTAAATATTATGATCACTATGCTACTGTTCTAATGAGTGTAAAGTAAATAGCATCATCTTTCTATGAAATTATCAATAAACTGTTCTTTGCTTTCTTTATTCGGGATTCAATTTATATAATCCCACCCAGATAATGCCTCCCTCACTAGGATAGATATGCCTTTTGAAGTCATTATCCTTTTATTTTTAATACATACATAGCTTTACCAAATATACACCATAAATGATCGTGTGAAGAATTATATTTCTTTGATTTTTTGTCCTTCTTTAGTGAAGTGATGGTGTCTTGGATGTGATCTTAAACTAATGACAATTTTTCTTTTATTTTCCTGGGCACATTGTGCTGTAATCGTTTCTTGGCTGCTCTGCTAGTGAGAGATAAGACTGAGCCCAAAAAAGTGCATAAGGAAATAAGAAATGCTTTCCTATACGATTTTCTATTAAGTCGAATAGAGCACGTGTGCAGTGCTTAGCATCAGGATAGCTCATCCTCATATTATTTTCGTTCAGCTGACATGCTTTGCACATACCAATAGTTGTAATACGGTGTTATTTATGTAGTGTCCAATGCAATATCTGGTGTACCCTCATAAAATTAATTTTTCTTTTATAATCTAAAATGGAACTTAAGGAAATGATGACATTAAGTGATACTATTCTCATACAAGTTAATATGGTTGATCTTCCTTTCTGATTGCCCACACACACACACACACACACACACACACACACACACACACACACACACACACACACACACACACACACACACACACACACACACACACACACACACACACACACACACTGTAAGAGTAGTTGATAATTGGAATTCGCTAAGCGAGGAGGTAGTTAATGCTACCTCAATCCATAGTTTTAAGGACAGGTATGATAAGTATCACTAAGTCTAAAAATGGAACCGATCAGGAGACGGGAAGATACGAGCTTTGGGCTCTTTCCCGTAAACACAATTAGGTAATCACAATTAGGTAATCACACACACAGAAAAGAGTTCCAGGAGCTGAATATGGAAAATGATGCCATGAAAACGTCCTTTGCTGATGCACTAAAGGGGAATGTGGCAGTAAAAGAGGCTGTAAAGGTGGTGGCACTGGAAAACATACAAACAGTTGACTATAAAGAGACAGTAATCGAAAAAATGAAAGACGTTGTGATGGAAAGGGCAAACCCACTCATCAGACAGGCACTTGATAAGGAGAAGACAGTGGTAATCTCAGGCATAAGTGAATCCCAGGAGCCAACATGGCAGGGGAGACTTGAAGAAAATAAAGCTAACGTTGTAGACCTGATAAGAAAGCTTGGAGTAGTATGTGGTCCTGAGGATATTGTAAACATACACCAACTAGGTAAATATTCGAGGGAAGGAAAGCCGAGACCAACAAAAGTAACCTTTGAGAGAGGGGAGACATGTAGGGAAATATTGTTGAGAAAAAAAAGTCTAAAAGACCTTCAAGAATGCAAAGAAGTGTTCATTAGACGATACAGAACACAGGAAGAGATGGGAAAGATCAAAAACTTGTTGCAAGAGGCAAGAAGGTTAAATGATGAAAGAAATGAAGAAGAGAAGAAAAATTTTCGTTACGGAATACTTCCAGACAAAGGGGAGATAAAGAAGATAATGACAGAAGATCAGGGGATGGGGCCTCATTAAGATTGTTATACACAAATGCTGATGGATTAGCTGGTAAGGCAGTAGAATTAAAAGATAGGATTCACAACAGTAAGGCAGATATAGTAGCAATTACAGAGACTAAGTTGAGTGAGGACATAAACAGTGTCACAGTTTTTCCTAAGGGCTTCAGAATACTAAGGGTCGAAAGATCTGAGAGGACTGGTGGAGGGATAGCACTGCTCATAAGTGAGAGGATTCAAGTTGAAGAGATAAACTTGGCTATAGAAAGTGAGTTCAGGGAATTTCTTGTTGCTCGCATAAATACTGGGTCAGAGAGCATTATAATAACTGTTGTATACAACCCACCAAGGAACCAAAATAGGCTTGAAATTTATGAGGAAAGTCATATAGGTACGATTGAAGTCATAAACTCAGTTGTTAACATGGCGCGGGAGAAAAAATGTAGGTTTTTGATTATGGGAGACTTTAATCATAAAGAGATAGATTGGATAAATCTTGACCCACACAGTGGTGAGGACTCCTTTGGGGCAAGATTCCTAGATTGCGTACAAGGGAATTTCCTACACCAACATGTAATGGAACCAACAAGAGCCAGGGGTGGGGATGAGCCATCACTACTTGATCTGGTGTTCACAGATAATGTGTTGGATATTGAAAATATTGAGTATGAACCACCAATTGGAAAGAGTGACCACTGTGTGTTGTTGATGGAGTATATCATTGAAGACATTCTTCCTGAGAGTAGAGGCACTGAGGACATGAGGAGGAACTATCCAAAAGGAGATTACATCAAAATGAATGAGCTTTTTGCAGTTATTGACTGGAGAACCTTATTTTACAACAAATCTGTACAAGAAATGTATGACATCTTTTGTGAGAAATATGGGAAGATAGTAGATTGCTGCATACCTGTCACCAAAGTAGGTGTAATTCATGCCAGAGAGAAATGGTTCGATAATGGGTGTAAAAGAGCTAAGGAGTGGAGAGACAAATGCTGGAAAAGGTATAGGAGGAGAAAAAACATAAATGCCTGGCAAACCTACAAAAGAGCAAGAAATGACTACCTAAGTAAAAGGAGAGAGGCAGAGAAAGATTATGAGAGGGACATCACCAGGAAGGCTAAAGAAAATCCCAAGCTTTTCCACAGCTTTATCAGAGGAAAACTGAAGGTAAAAGAACAGGTTTTAAGGCTAAAGAGAGTGGATGGAAGCATCACTGAGACGGACGAAGAGATCTGCAAAGAATTGAACAAGGAGTTTCAGTCAGTATTTACAGTAGAAAATACCCCACCCCCTCAGATTGCAGTGATAGAAGCTCAAGGGCCGGTATTAGAGAACATCAACCTTACAGCCACAGAGGTATGCAAAGCGCTGATGGATTTAGATGTTCATAAAGCTACAGGTCCTGATGACATATCCCCTCATGTGCTTAAAAAATGCGCAAACACAATATCAGTAGCACTAAGTATCATATTTAAGGAGTCATTGGAGTCGGGGGAGATTCCAAGATGCTGGAAACAAGCAAATGTGATACCTATCTTCAAAAAGGGAAGGAGGGATACGGCTCTGAACTATAGACCAGTTTCCTTGACCAGCATAGTTTGCAAACTTATGGAGAAACTACTAAGGAAACATATCTCTCTTCACTTGGAATCCTTCAACTTTTTGTCAGTGAGGCAACATGGCTTCAGAGAAGGAAGATCAACAGTAACAAACTTATTAGAATTTTATGATGAGGTAAGCCAAATCTTACAGGAAAGAGAGGGCTGGGCAGATTTCATATTCCTAGACTTCCAGAAAGCGTTTGACACTGTTCCACATGGGAGACTTATTAGGAAGCTGCAATCAATGGCTAGAATAGGTGGAAATGTCTTGGAATGGATAAAAACTTACTTAGAAGGAAGGGAACAGAGGGTTAGAGTAAGACACTCAGTGTCTGAATGGAGAAGAGTTAGTAGTGGAGTTCCACAGGGTTCAGTTTTAGGGCCACTTTTGTTCCTTGTATATGTAAATGACCTACCAGAGTCTGTAAATTCATTCATGAATATGTTTGCAGATGATGCAAAGATTGTGAAGAAAGTAAAAAACGAGAACAATGGTAGAGAACTTCAGGAGGATCTAAATAATCTGCATGAGTGGTCAGAAAAGTGGCTAATGAAATTCAATACCTCAAAATGTAAGGTAATGAGAATGGGTACAAGTGCAAGAAGGCCCAAGCTTGACTACTCGGTGGCTGGAGTACAACTTCAGGAGACAGAAAATGAGAGAGATCTAGGAGTAAACATATTGGCAGATTTGTCTCCAGAAATACATATAAATGGCGTAGTAAGGGCAGCATATGCATTCTTATCAAATGTAAGGGTAGCCTTCAGGCACATGGACAAGGAAATGTTCAGAAATATTTATGTAATCCTATGTGAGGCCAAAACTCGAATATGCAGCCCCCTTTTGGAATCCGCACTTGAAAAAGCACATAGCTAAGCTTGAAAAAGTTCAAAGACATGCCACGAAACTGGTGCCAGAAATACGCAATCTCGGTTATGATGAGAGGCTGAGGGAATTAGACTTGCCATCACTCGAAGCTAGAAGAGTAAGGGGGGATATGGTGACAGTCTTTAAATTCCTTCATGGTTATGATAGAGTGGATAGGGATCGATATTTCGATATGGCTGGCTCTAGAACTAGAGGTCATAGTTTGAAGCTTCGGAAGAAAACTTGTTTGCAGGATGTAAGGAAATACTTTTTCAGTGTAAGAGTAGTTGATAATTGGAATTCGCTAAGCGAGGAGGTAGTTAATGCTACCTCAATCCATAGTTTTAAGGACAGGTATGATAAGTATCACTAAGTCTAAAAATGGAACCGATCAGGAGACGGGAAGATACGAGCTTTGGGCTCTTTCCCGTAAACACAATTAGGTAATCACAATTAGGTAATCACACACACACACACACACACACACACACACACACACACACACACACACACACACATTCAGATGTAATTCATGCCAGAGAGAAATGGCACAATAATGAATGTAAAAGAGCTAAGGAGTGGAAAGACAAATGCTGGAAAAGGTAATAGAGGAGAAAAAACATAAATGCCTGGCAAACCTACAAAAGAGTAAGAGATGACTACCTAAGTAAAAGAAGAGAGGCAGAGAGAGACTATGAGAGGGACATCACTAGGAAGGCTAAAGAAAACCCCAAACTTTTCCACAGCTTTATCAGAGGAAGTCTGAAGGTAAAAGAACAGGTTTTAAGGCTAAAGAGAGCGGATGGAAGCATCACTGAGACGGATGAAGAGATCTGCAAAAAATTGAACAAGGAGTTTCAGTCAGTATTTACGGTAGAAAATACCCCACCCCCTCAGATTGCAGAGATAGAAGCTCAAGGGCCGGTATTAGAGAACATCAACCTTACAGCCACAGAGGTATTCAAAGCGCTGATATAGTTAGATGTTCATAAAGCTACAGGTCCTGATGATATATCCCCTCATGTACTTAAAAATGAGCAAACTCAATATCAGTGGCACTAAGTATCATATTTAAAAAGTCACTGGAGTCAGGGGAGATTCCAAAATGCTGGAAACAAGCAAACGTGATACCTATCTTCAAAAAGGGAAGGAGGGATACGGCTCTGAACTATAGACCAGTTTCCTTGACCAGCATAGTTTGCAAAGTTATGGAGAAACTACTAAGGAAACATATCTCTCTTCACTTGGAATCCTTCAAGTTTTTGTCAGTGAGGCAACATGGCTTCAGAGAAGGTAGATCAACAGTAACAAACTTATTAGAATTTCATGATGAGGTAAGCCAAATCTTACATAGTCATAGATTTTATTGCCAACTATTTAGTATACATACAGGAATAAATATGTACATTATATTCAAAGGCACTAGCCTGCTGAGCAAGAGCTCCTTGGCAGGCAGTTTAATATACATTTCACATAATTTAAAGTATGACGGCAATAGTTAACAAAAGCTCCAATATAGCAATCTCATACTTATCTTGTAATAAAACAAAACAGTAGCCTGACCTTAACCTGGACATAATGATACACCAATACTGTATTAATTATTAATCAACAGCTGCTTGATTTTGCCTAGTAAATAAATGCTGTTTGAGTTTCTTTTTAAATAAAGTTGTGCCAGTTATTGTTTTTAAATCTTCTGGTAATGCATTCCAACATTTTGGGCCAAAACAGTGCATAGAAAATTTGTACAAGGTTGTTCTCGGCTGTGGACATATTAAATTTATATTGTTACCTCTGGTTCCATGGTTGTGTTGAATAAATCTAAATAATTTTCTGTTATCATTAACATTACTATGTATAATAATAAGACAGAAATATTGTATCAAGTAATTAAATTTAAGCAAGTTTAGCTCCTTGAATAAAGAGGAAGTTGAGTCATATTTTCCACTATATGTAATAGTTCTGATCAGTCTTTTCTGAGTTACAAATACATCCCTTACAATTGACGGCCAAGTACAACCCCAGATGGACAAACAGTATATAATATGAGGATAACACAGGAAATAGTATATGCTTTTTAAGGTCACATTTGTTAGGTTTTGGCGAATTTTATACAAAATTCCACACGTCTTGGACAGTTTTGAGTAGACAGATTGAATATGATATTTCCAAATTAAATTTTCATCAATAATTACTCAAAAACTTTCTTACAAGCATGTCTTTTAACTTCATACCCATTCATATTAACTTGACCAATATTGTGTACTACAGATCTATTTTGAAATATGATATAGGTATTACTTTAGCACTTTTTATTTTTTGTCTGGAAAATATCCTTGCTGAGAACATAGATTGATTATGTGGGTAAGTGGGGTACCAATATAATGGACAGTGACCTGGAGTAGTTTTGATGGAATTTCATCATATCCCGACGCTGTATTTGGTTTTAAGGTTTTTATATATTTAGTGACTTCCAGAAAGCGTTTGACACTGTTCCACATGGGAGACTTATTGGGAAGCTGCAAGCAATGGCTAGAATAGGTGGAAATGGCTTGGAATGGATAAAAACTTACTTAGAAGGAAGGGAACAGAGGGTTAGAGTAA
>JAXCGZ010022855.1:80000-82500 GCA_037179515.1 Halocaridina rubra | reverse complement strand
AGCTTAAATAAAAGTTTTTCTCTCCTTTTTTTTCTCTTTCTCTTTTTCTTTCCATATTCTGTGCAAGAGAAAACATGAAAATGAGGCCATCTCTGTCCAAAACCCCCCCACCCATGGGTTGGGGAGGGATGATTGAGGATCTCCATGGGATGTAGCAGCAGGAGAAGGGTTAGCTATTAGGAGACTAAAACAGAAAATCAAGGATTTAGAGGCAATGGTTATAAGCCTTGATGATAAAATTCGGAGTATGGATAGAGAAATGAAAGAGAATGAAACACTCAGAGAGGAAATAAGATTTTTGTAGGAAGCAAATAAAGCACAAGGGCAGGAGAGAAAAGAACTAGAAAAACGAATTAAGATGCTGGAAGGGGAAAAGAATGAACTAGAAACAAGAATTTCTAAACAAGAAGATAACAACAAACAGCTGAATGACAACCTAAATGAATTAGATGTTAGTTCACAGCTCTCTTCTGAGAGAGACGAGATTGCAGCTTGGAATGTCCAGATTAAGGAAAATATTGAACAGTTTAGAAAAGAGTTCCAGGAGCTGAATATGGAACATGATGCCATGAAAACTTCCTTTGCTGATGCACTAAAGGGGAATGTGGCAGTAAAAGAGGCTGTAAAGGTTTTGGCACTAGAAAACATACAAACAGTTGACTATAAAGAAAAAGTAATCGAAAAAATGAATGACATTGTGATGGAAAGGGCAAATCCACTAATTAAACAAGCACTTGATAAAGAGAAGACAGTGGTAATCTCAGGCATAAGCGAATCCCAGGAGCCAACATGGCAGGGGAGACTTGAAGAAAATAAAGCTAGGGTTGGAGACCTGATAAGAAAGCTTGGAGAAGTTTGTGGTCCTGAGGATATTGTAAACATTCACCAACTAGGCAAATATTCGAGGGAGGGAAAACAGAGACCAACAAAAGTAAACTTTGAGAGAGGGGAAACATATAGAGAAATATTGATGAGAAAAAAAATGTCTAAAAGACCTTCAAGAATTCAAAGAAGTGTTTATTAGACGATACAGAACACAGGAAGAGATGGGAAAGATAAAAAACTTGTTGCAAGAGGCAAGAAGGTTAAATGAGGAAAGAAATGAAGAAGAGAAGAAAAATTTTCATTTCAGAGTTCTTCCGGACGAAGAGGAGATAAAGAAGATAATGACAGAAGATCAGGGGATGGGGTCTCATTAAGATTGTTATACACAAATGCTGATGGATTAGCTGGTAAGGAAGTAGAATTAAAAGATAGGATTCACAACAGTAAGGCAGATATAGTAGCAATTACAAAGACTAAGTTGAGTGAGGACATAAACAGTGTCACAGTTTTTCCTAAGGGCTTCAGAATATGAAGCGTTGAAAGATCTGAGGGGACTGATGGAGGGATAGCACTGCTCATAAGTGAAAGGATTCAGGTTGAAGAAATAAACTTGGCTATAGAAAGTGAGTTCAAAGTATTTCCTGTTTCTCGCATAAATACTGGGTCAGAGACCATAATAATAACTGTTATATATAACTCACCAAGGAACCAACATAGGCTAGAAGGTTATGAGGAATGTCATATAGGTACTATTTAAGTCATAAACTCAGTTGTTACTAAGGCACAGGAGAGAAAATGCAGGATTTTGATTAAGGGAGATTTTAATCATAAAGAGATAGATTGGATAAATCTTGACCCACACAGTGGTGAGGACTCATTTGGGGCAAGATTCCTCGATTGTGTACAAGGGAATTTCCTACACCAACATGTAATGGAACCAACGAGAGCCAGGGGTGGGGATGAGCCATCACTACTTGATCTAGTATTCACAGATAACGTGTTGGATATTGAAAAATTGAGTATGAATCACCAATTGGAAAGAGTGACCACTGTGTGTTGCTGATGGAGTATATCATTGATGATATTCTGCCTGAGAGTAGGGGCACTGAGGACATGAGGAGGAACTATCCAGAAGGAGATTACATCAAAATGAATGAGCTTTTTGCACTTATTGACTGGAAGACCTTATTTAACTACAAATCTCCACAAGAAATGTACAGCATCTTTTGTGAGAAATATGGGAAGATAGTAGATTGCTGCATACCTGTCACCAAAGTAGGTGTAATTCATGCCAGAGAGAAAAGGTTCGATAATGAGTGTAAAAGAGCTAAGGAGTGGAGAGACAAATGCTGGAAAAGGCATAGGAGGAGAAAAAACATAAATGCCTGGCAAACCTACAAAAGAGCAAGAAATGACTACCTAAGTAAAAGAAGAGAGTCAGAGAGAGACTATGAAAGGGACATCACCAGGAAGACTAAAGAAAATCCCAAGCTTTTCCACAGCTTTATCGGAGGAAAACTGAAGGTAAAAGAACAGGTTTTAAGGCTTTAGAGAGCGGATGGAAGGATCCCTGAGACGGATGAAGAGATCTGCAAAGAATTGAACAAGGAGTTTCAGTCAGTATTTACAGTAGAATATACCCCCCCCCCCAGATTGCAGAGATAGAAGCTCAAGG
>JAXCGZ010022855.1:55000-65000 GCA_037179515.1 Halocaridina rubra | reverse complement strand
CATATGCTGCCCTTACTCTGCCAATTTATGTGCATTTCTCGGAGACAAATCGGCCAGTTTGTTTACCCCTAGATCTACTCTCATTCTTCTGTCTCTTGAAGCTGTACTCCTGCCACCGAATAGTCAAGCTTGGGCCTTCTTGCACTTGTACCCATCCTCATTACCTTACATATTTGAAGGACTGCATTTCATTAGCCACTTTTCTGACCACTCATGCTGACTGTTTAGGTCTTCCTGAAGTTCTCTACCATTGTTCTCGTCTCTTACTTTCTTCACAATCTTTGCATCATCTACAAACATATTCTTGAATGAATATACCAGACTCTGGTAGGTCATTTACATGATACAAGGAACAACAAGTGGCCTAAAACTGAACCCTGTGGAACTCTACTAACTCTTCTCCATTCAGACACTGAGTGTCTTATGCTGGCGTCACACACAGCCAAAATTCCAGACCCGACTCTTAAAACCGTCTATAGACAGAATCCTCCCGGCAGCAATGACGTCATTACGATAATCGGGTGTAATTTTTCGTCCGCGTACGACGGAATCCTAACGGTCCTACGTAGTTTAAAAAAATCGAGGGGGTCCTGAACCGTCGTGGAGGGCCTACGATAATTGGCTGCTGCACCCAATAATCTCCGTGATTCGGAAGACCAAATCAGTCGTAGAAGACTGCGTACGACGGGTAAGATCGATCTTCTTGATAGTACGCGGGCGTAGGAGAAGGTGTACGCCCGCGTACGATCCAGAGGATCGATCCTACCCGGCGTACGCAGTCCTCCGGGTCTGGAACCGTTAAAAATTTAAAAATTCGCTTATACGTCTGGCAGCGCAGTACGAAAAGACAGCGCGCGCATGCGTGGTCTCATTTCTGACAACCCAGTCCTGGGCGTTCAGTTTTCCTGCTCCGCTTGCCGCATTTCTTATTGTTTTAGCATGATATTAGTGCATTTCTTATTGTTTACCATGATATTAGTGCATTTATTTATACTTTCACAAATATCCCATATATATATATATATATATATATATATATATATATATATATATATATATATATATATATATATATATATATATATATATATATATATATATATATATATATATATATATATATATATATATATATATATATATATATATATATATATATATATATATATATATATATATATATATATATATATATATATATATATATATATATATATATATATATATATATATATATATAATATATATATATATATATATATATATATATATATATATATTATATATATATATATATATATATATATATATATATATATATATATATATATATATATATATATATATATATATATATATATATATATATATATATATATATATATATATATATATATATATATATATATATATATATATATATATATATATATATATATATATATATATATATATATATATATATATATATATATATATATATATATATATATATATATATATATATATATATATATATATATATATATATATATATATATATATATATATATATATATATATATATATATATATATATATATATATATATATATATATATATATATATATATATATATATATATATATATATATATATATATATATATATATATATATATATATATATATATATATATATATATATATATATATATATATATATATATATATATATATATATATATATATATATATATATATATATATATATATATATATATATATATATATATATATATATATATATATATATATATATATATATATATATATATATATATATATATATATATATATATATATATATATATATATATATATATATATATATATATATATATATATATATATATATATATATATATATATATATATATATATATATATATATATATATATATATATATATATATATATATATATATATATATATATATATATATATATATATATATATATATATATATATATATATATATATATATATATATATATATATATATATATATATATATATATATATATATATATATATATATATATATATATATATATATATATATATATATATATATATATATTTTTTTTTTTTCCATATATTTATTGTTCACTAGGATCAATTCTAACATAATTATATAAATGGAAAAGTAAGGGCAAATATAACTATACCAAATTACTTTTTATTTGCATTTACCAGTATATACAACTTACATTTGAAGGAGTGTGAATGACAAAGATGAAACATTATTACATTATTAAATGTAAAATATTAAACTTAATATCTTCTCAGTATAAAATAATGAAAATGAAACATATTAAGATCAGTTATTATAATATGTGAAAAACAAATAACTTAAAATAAATTACATATCTATATGGGAATAAAATGCTAAAATTAAAGTTACAAACGTCGTCCTTTAAACCATTCTCTCTTGCCACGATACCCTTCCTACGGGGGAATTACAGTATTCCTCCCGACTGCGTACAACCCCCTACGAACGTGTACGTTCCCTTACGATGGGTCGGGAGCGTCGGGAGCATGGTTGGCCCAGTCGTAACGGTCAAAAATTTAAATTTCCCGTTTTCTATTATGAGACTTACGTTTGCGTACGATCAGTCGTACGCTAAATTACGCGACCAAACCACTCCGTACGATTGCAATTACGATCCATAGGACTGCTTACGCGGACGTATGACGCACTTCCGACAGGCACAGGAATGCACCTGTCGGCTAAAAAATCTGCCGGATCTCCAAGGATTGAGCGAAGATTCCGTCGGAACGCGGTCTTAAGAGTCGGGTCGGGAGTTTTGGCTATGTGTGACGCCAGCATAACCCTTCTCCATTCAGACACTGAGTGTCTTACTCTAACCCTCTATTCTCTTCTTTCTAAATAAGTTTTTATCCATTCCAAGACTTCCTCCTAATCTTGCCATTTACTTTAAGCTTCTTAAGTCTCCTGTGTGGGACCGTATCAAATGCCTTCTGGAAGTCTATGAATATGCAAGCCATCCAGCCCTCTCTTTTCTGTAAGAGTCGGCTTACCTCATCATAAAATTCTAATAAGTTTGTACTGTTGATCTACCTTCTCTGAAGCCAAGCTGTCTCATTGACAAAAAATGTATGGATTCCAATTGAAGAGAGTTGTGTTTTCTTAGTAGTTTTTCCATAACTTTGCAAACTATGCTGGTCAAGGAAATAGTTTTATAGTTTTGAGCCATATCCCTCCTTACCTTTTTGAAGATAGGTTGTACCACGTTTGCTTCTTTTCAGCATCTTGGAATCTCCCCTGATTCCAGCGACTTTTCAAATATGATACTTGATGCCGCTGATATTAATTTCGTATATTTCTTAAGTACATAAGGTGATATATTATCAGGACCTGTAGCTTTATGGGCATTTACCTCCATCAGCGCTTTGCATACCCCTGTGCCTGAAAAGATGATGTTCTCTAATACCGGCCCATAAACTCATATCTCTTCAATCTAAGGGGGTGAAGTATTTTCTTCTGTAAATACTGTCTGAAACTCCTTGTTTAATTCTTTGCAGATCTCTTCATTTGTCTCAGGATGTTTCCATCCGCTCTCGTTCCATCTTTAAAAAGTGTTTCTTGACTTTAATATTTCCTCTGATAAAGCTATGGAAAAGTTTGGGATTTTCTTTAGCCTTCCTGGTGATATCCCTTTCATATTCTCTTACTGCATCTCTTCTTTTAATTAGGTAATGATTTCTTGTTCTTTTATAAACATGCCGATCATTTATGCTTCTTCTCCTTCTATACATTTTCCAGCATTTGTCTCTCCATTCCTTAGCTGTCTTACACTCATTATTGAACCAGGTCTCACTTGCATGAATAACTCCTATTTTGGTGGGAGGTATGCAACAATTCAGCATCTTCCAAAATTCTCGCAAAAGATGTCGTACATTTCTAGTACAGATTTGTTGTTAAATAAGGTCCTCCAGTTTATAACTGCAAAAAGCTCATTAATTTTGATGTAATCTCCATTTGAATAGTTCCTCCTCGTGTCCTTCACAGCGCCTCTATTTTCAAACAGAACATCTTCGATAATATACTCCATCAATAACACACAGTGGTCACTCTTTCCAATTGGTGGTTCATACTCAATTTTTTCAATATCGAACACATTATCTGTGCATACTAGATCAAGCAGCAATGGCTCATCCCCATCCGTGGCCCTCGTTGGTTCAAGTACATATTGGTGTAGGAAATTTACTTTATCTATCTATCTACCTTGGCTGTTTCCCCCTTTAATTGGGGGGTAGCCGACATAAAAAAAAAGAAAACAGTAAGGGGATTACTTTCCCACTGTGGAGATCAAGATTTACCTAATCCATCTCTCTATAATTAAAATCTCCCATAATCAAAATCCTACATTTTCTCTCCCGTGCAACGTTAACTACTGAATTTATGACTTCGATAGTACCTGTATAACTCTCCTCATAAACTTCTTGACTGTGTTGGTTCCTTGGTGGGTTATATACATCATTTAATATAATGCTCTCTGAACCGGCACCAATGCATGTAACAAGAAATTCCTCTAACTCACATTTTATAACAAAGTTTATTTTTTCAACCTGAAATCTCTCAGTTATGAGCATTGCTATCCCCGAAACAGTTGTCTCAGATCTTCCAACCCTTAATATTATGAAGCCCTTAGGAAACACTGTGACACTGTTTAAGTCCTCACTTAACTTAGTCTCTGTAACAGCTACTTATATCTGCCTTACTTTTGCGAATCCTATCCTTTACTTCTACTGCTTACCAGCTACCCCATCAGCATTTGTGTAAAGCAATCTTAATGAGGCTGCATCCCTTGATCTTTTGTCATTATCTTCGTCATCTCCCCTTTGTCTGGAAGAGCTCTGAAACAAAAAAATTTCATCTCTTCTTCATTTCTTCTCTCATTTAACCTTCTAGCTTCTTGCAACAAGTTTTTGATCATTCCCATCTCTTCTTGTTTTCTGTATGATCTAAAGAATACTGTTCTGAACTCTTGAAGGTCTTTTAGGTTTCTTTTTTTGTGTGCGTGTGTGTGTGCCTGTGCGTAATTGTGCGCGCTTGTCTGCGTGCCTCTCTCCAAATTTGCTAAATATAAATATTGCTTATGTTTCCTTCCTCGGAGACTTATGGCTATTAATCATATTTGCAAAGTGCGAAATCGAAAATACGTAAATGAAATATAAAACGAGAGACTAGTAGTTAAGTGGCATTTCCTTTTCTTCTGCCTGGTACAGTACAGTGCATGCTTCATATTACAGTGAAAGGCATATTTAATATTACTATTAAAAAAAAGAGGAATACCTGCTTAGATTGAAGTACTTTTTAAATACTTCAAACATATATACCCGCTAAAGTACATATTTTGCTACTACTACAAATTAGGAAGTATTCTCGAACTCAGACAATGTAGTACAAAATCACTGATACTAGCTGCATTGGATACAGTAAAATTAAATCTGAATTCAACGTTTTTTAAATAATAGGCATTATAATGCCTGCAATAGGCTATTGAATGTATTATTTCCTCTATTTACGAATTTAAAAAAATGAGCTTTCATATATTGGCTCAGATAAAGGAAATATGCCTTGTCACAAAGAAAGCTATATTAGTTTTCAATCCTCAACTAAAATAATTACTAGTATATTTCCCTGGTTGTGTGGTCAGTCAGTTGTGGAACAGCTTGGCTAATTAACAGGACACCATGCAAAATATTATACAAAGAATAGGATACCTTTTAGAACTACGATGAAGAATAGAGCAAGAATCAACTACTATAGTTTGAATTTCATAAGATAATTAACAATGGAGTAATTCCTCTTTCCGCTAAGTAAAGAAGTTCACTCCTTTTTGGGGTGGAACACACCCTTACGTTACTCGTTAACATATTTTGAAAACTAAATAATGATAATAATTTTTGACTGACATATTCTCAAGGTATTACATGGCAAAAGACGAGCTTCATGTTTTGGAGTAGCTTTCTTCATGGCTGAGATAGGTAATACTGGGTAGCAAAGGTAGCATTAAGTCCCATGTCATTATAACAATATTTAATATTAAAAACTCTACAAATCGGTAAGATATTCCGTTGGTTCATTCTCTTTGTTACTCATATTACATATTTCGTATATATTTTCTTATTTAAAAAATAATAATGTTAATTTAAATAAACATGCATTTTAAAGAGAAACTTCTATGAGTTAGCGCTTTCTATAGCTTTTGTGATCCTTTCTTGGTCAATAATAATTTGGCCATGAAATCCACTACAAACATCAGAATACACAGTATATAGTTTTAGAATGCTCAAATACACATAACTGAAATTTTCGTTATTAACTCCATTATATTTATATGGATTAGTAAGTAAATATTCATAAATCAGCCGAAATTTTGCATCAGATTTTACCATCCTTTAATAATTTTTTTTTTAGCATCACGTTGCAATTGCACAGCGACAATATGACATTGTAAATATGCATCTAACACCAACAAGTTATGCCTCTGTACATATTAAGATATTTAACGGACAAACAGGCTTCAGACGCGTTTTATAAATAGAAGTTTTGTGTACTTTTGCAACTGTATATAATTGCGTCCAAGTGTACGTTTGGGTATATTTTGTTGTGTGTGAATACGTGCACGTATGTGTTTGTGAGGCTATTTGCACACAATGCCAGTCGAGTAAAAAGGATAAATAACTTCAGATAAGGAAAAGGAAGACATGTTGTCTGGTGTTGTAAGCTAGCGATGGCTTGAGAGAGAGAGAGAGAGAGAGAGAGAGAGAGAGAGAGAGAGAGAGAGAGAGAGAGAGAGAGAGAGAGAGAGAGAGAGAGAGAGAGAGAGAGAGAGAGAGAGATATTATGATTCTGTATATAAATACGCATTTATTTTATTAGTGTAATATAAGGATATTAATGTTGGTGTGCATTGATTAACTGTTAAGTGAAATTAAAGTCGGAACGCGAAATACAAAATAATAACTAGTGAACCACTGCTACTGTTGCTCTTAGAATTATTTTCATGTAGGTGAATCTGCCATTTTTCATTAAATTTTAATAAAATAATCCGGTTATATTATAATGACAATAATAATAATAATAATAATAATAATAATAATAATAATAATAATAATAATAATATAATAATAATAATAAAGATGATAATGATAATAATAATAATAATAATAGTAATAATAATAATAGTAATGATAATAATAATAATGATAATAATAATTATGATAATAATAATAATAATAATAATATAATAATAATAATAATAATAATAATAATAATAATAATAATAATAATAATAATAATAATAATAATAATAATAATGATAATAATAATAATAATAATAATAATAATAATAATAATAATAATAATAATAATAATAATAATAATAATAATAATAATAATAATAATAATAATAATAATAATAATAATAATAATAATAATAATAATAATAATAATAATAATAATAATAATAATAATAATAATAATAATAATAATAACGCAGTAGAGTGGAAGAAGGAGGTAATGCATTTCATTTTAATCCAATTTTATTTTCAGGGATATTATCAAAATTTCTTCATGGAGAAATCAAAACAATTAGCAAAACAATAACAATATAGAAAGTAATACAATATATACATAAACTGGACAATGATAATAACAATAACACTTGCATTTTTATGTCAATAATCCCCATTGTGGGGGTGTACAAAGACAAACTGGAGTTGGGAAATAAAGGCTAGATTGATTAATAGGTTGGCCATAGCAGCAGTCGCTTGTTGATATACTAAGACTGGAGGTATTACGGATTTAACTAGGAATGGTCCAGACAGCTACAGGCTAAGTCTTCCTTCAGGCACGGTTCTTCCCTTATGCCTACATCTACACCGAATATTCTAGCGTATTTGTTACACATCTCTTACTATGACATTACATTTGACAAGTCAAGACACTTCCTATCTCTGTTTTTTCTTAGTCTTTTTTCCTCGTTTCTACTATAATTATGGAAGATCTACAGTTTGTGGCTCCCAGCACCCGGCATAGAGGTGTGCTAAGAATCTCTGGGGATGTTGTTCATTCCATTATTGACGTGAGGGTAGACACGTTTAGTGGCAGAATTGGTTCCGCCTTTTACCATTCACCTTCTGATAAATCTGCTTCTCTCACTCCTCACTTTTCTAACATTCGTGGTCTGAACTCTAATCTTTCGTCTGTGGAACAGAACTTGGGTACATCCCTCCCTAACCTTGTCCTTCTCTCTGAAACCCAGCTGTCTAGCCATGCTTCCGATGACCCTTTTCAAATTCTCACTATAACCTGTATTCACGTTTCCGTTCCAAAGGTAGGGATTTTGCCTACTGAAACGCTAACATTACCATTACAAGGCTCAAGGACCTTGATTCTCCTGACTTTGGTGTTCATTGGCTGAAAATCTATCTCTCCATTACCACTATATGCCTTTGCCTCTGCTACTGCTCTCCTAACTCCAGTGACTTTGTGACTTTCTTTTAATATCACTCCTCTTGCCATGAGAAATAGCTATCTTCTCAGTCACATACTGAAGTTCTCTATATTGGGACTTCATTGTACACTAGAGTATATGATTCAGTTTTACATCTCGAACTCCCTTTTCTACTAAGGGCTAGGACGGATGCCTTCTTGCGAAGGATTTGTTTTGGCATGTGTAATCGTTACCCTGAGTGTATGCCCTTACTAACCTCAGTCCGTGACGGGGAGCGAACCCTCGACCTGCCGACACAGAGTCGCGGACGCTACCATTTAGCCACGGAAACTACAGTGAGTAGCTTAATTCTTCTCACAATGATGTGGAGGGAAGTGAGGCCCTTACTTTCTCTATTGCTCACAATCTGGAGCAGATTATCAAACATCACATCCGTGTTCCGAATCGCCACAAACATGCAGTTAACACCCTAGATTTTTTACTTCTAATCCTTGAAATTATTCGTAAGCTGTACTTCCCCCTCTTGGTAAGTCTGAGCACTCTGTGATCTCAAGCTCTTCCATTTTCGGGCCCCCTATATCAATTCCTCCTTCTAAGTGCCGCCTTTGGCACTTTGAGAGTGCCCAACGCGATGATTTGTGTTACTTTCTCTTTGACTTCTTGTGGGTTGACTACTGCTTTTGGTCCCACAACCCTGATCAGGTAGTCCTAAAAGTTGCCAAGATCATAACCTCGGGAATGGAGGCATTCATCTCCCCCTCTATGAAAGCTTTTCTCTCCCTAATCCTTAGTTTGACCGTGCCTGCTACATGGCAAGCATCTCATTATGATTCAAATCATTTTGCTTTTATTACAGCTAGGAGTTGCTGTACTACTCAGATTCGAAGGCTTAAAAGCTTTCTTTATAATAAGGAAAATTGATGACCTTTATTCCTCTCCCACTAATAAATATTTCTGGTCCTTAGCCAAAAATCTGTCCAAAAAACTTCTGTAACTCAAGTTTTTCCCCTCTCATTCATTTTAATAGTTTTTTTAGCTTGCTCTCCCACTGACAAAGCCACTCTCTTTTTCTGACAACTCTTCCATAAGCAATTCCAGTGCACCTGTCCCTCATTCTTTACACCTCTCTAGTCCTATGCCGCCCCTTATCCTTTTTTCACGCAATGTTCACAGGGTTCTTTTTTCGTTAAAGACGAACAAGGCATCTAGACCCGATGGTATCCCTGCAAGGTTCCTTAAAGAGTTTGCATATGAAGTGGCTCTCTTGCTTTGCCGTCCTTTTGCCTCAGTCTTTCAACCAGTATCAAGCCTTCATCCTGGAAGCATGCTCTAGTGCAACCTGTTCCTAAGAAGGGTGACTGCTCTATTCCTATGAAAAATCAACCTATTACCCTAACCTCTACTCTAGTTAAAGTTTTTAATATTTGCTTGAATCTCACAGCTAGATATTTGATGTCTTGAATCTAAC
>JAXCGZ010022855.1:42500-47500 GCA_037179515.1 Halocaridina rubra | reverse complement strand
TATTATGATTTTTGTTAGGCCATTTAATCTAGGATTTTGCCACTGCAAATAACAGAAGCATTGTGGTTTTGATGTCTGAGATTGGGAGTATTATTTCGTTATATCTAATGGTTTACAAATACTAAATAAGAAATTAGAGGCTGATATACATATGTCTTCTTTTGTTCATCATTGCACACTTATGACACTTTAGCACCTCTTTCATATTTCTTTTTGTTTTCTGCTTTCAAAGCGTGTTGTTGCGTCGTACTGACAACTGCTTATCTGTTGTAAGGCTTTCCTTCCGGCACAGGTTTTATGGCGGTGAGGAACCAAATTGGCATCCCACGCGATTTTCCTTGCCATTTTTATTTCCTGGCCAGCAATATCAGAAGCTACAAGTATCTATGTCGATATCTGAGAGTATTTTGCCCACACGTAGTGTCTTTTATTCCTTCAGGATAGAGGAGTAGCCTTCATCTGTGATTTTATGAGTTTGGGCAAAGAGTCATATCCTTATGGCTACGATCTGCAGATTTAACTTCAAAAACTAAATCCCTTTGTAGACAACAGGCCTATGCAGCTTTCCATCTGCAGCATTTCCGAGCCTTAATGTAGCCACGACCCTCAGCAGGAACATTATTTGTCGTGGTGACCCTCATGCGGTAACGTAATTGCAGACTCCGGTGTGACCAGACTTTCCATACGCTTTTCGATTATTATTCACAACTATTTTGCAATTCCAGAGTGTCCATGACGCTTCATATATCCAAATTTCTGAGGTATCTTTACATTTAGGACTGAATACCTTTAATATATTTATTATATTTTGTCAGTATTTTCTTAATATTTAACATATTGTCTTTCATTTGGGTTGAGATTATGGGGTTAGGGACTTTTAGTCTAGGGTATTTAGAGTTAAAAATATCTGTAAGATCAGTATTAGAGCTCTTTTTTTTCATTTTAGGGATGAGGGATTTAGCAAATGCACTTTGCTTTTATCGAAACTATTTTTTGCGGTGATACTTTTCTATGTTTGAATCGAAAAGTTTTGCAAACTCTTTTAAGTTAACAGGGGTAATTTCAAGAAAGAATTTACTATCCCATCCTTCTCATAATCAAGAGGTGATATTGATTGATACACTGTGTGAATCATCTTCAGAGTCGATCTAATGTTCTGAGTAAGAGCCAGACACTGAATCACTAAACCGCAGAGGGAATACCTTACCTGAATGTGTTAAGCCTATGGTAAGAAGATTTACGTCTTCGTTTGTCCTACAGAGGACAAAATTATTCCCTACTTGCGTGGTTTTGCTAGTCCCTCCCCCACTATTCATTCTTTCTCTAGTCGATTATATATGGATACTAAAAAAAATAAGGGGAAGAGGAGGCCATACTTTGGCATTTATCTGTATATGTATGCATGTATGTATGTATGTATTTATGTATGTATGTATGTATGAATGTATGTATGTATGTATGTATGTATGTATGTATGTATGTATGTATGTATGTATGTATGTATGTATGTATGTATGTATGTATGTATGTATGTATGTATGTATGTATGTATGTATGTATGTATGTATGTATGTATGTATGTATGTATGAATGTATGCATGTATGTATGTATGTATGTTTTTTATGAGTGTGAATCCAAGGTGGGCAAGAATATTGCCCTCAACAAGCCCGGACACCAAGAAAAGATTGAGATGAAGAAAAGTAGAAGCTTAAGGACAAGGTAGAAACAAGAGAATGATACACAGTCATGAGACTCCTCCAAGACAAGCCAGAGGATATCTGGATTTTCTATTATGCTAACAGAATTTAGAGGATAGATTTTGTTAGCTTCAAAGACAATAGGCCAATGAAGAGGAGAATATTATCAGAAGATAGCCAGAAACTGTCTTCGAAGCATTAAATTTAATTAAATTTTTGGTGCCCCACTCAGATACTCCGTAAATCGATGTTGAGAGTTGATGAAAGAGTGCTATGAGGCTTATGGCGAGTAACATATGAAGGTTGTGAAGAGAAGGCACAGAAAAAATGAAGAGTAGAATCGTCGGCATAGGCGTGGAGAACCTGTACTAGTGATCGGAAATAAGTGATTAAATTCAAGATGTTTCAAGAAGAGAGAATTGAGAAAATTTTAAATATTTTAGATATAGCAAAGGGTAGGGCAATAGGTCGGTAGTTAGAAGGAATAGAGTGGTCACCCTTCCTAGGAACAAGCAGGACAAGAGCGTGCTTCCAAGATGAAGGGTAGATACTGGTAGAGAGAATGAGGCAAAAAAGATGGCAAAACACAGGAACCACTTCATCTGCAAACTCCTTAAGGAACCTTTGAGGAATACCATAGGGTTCAGATGTCGTGTTCATCTTTAGAGAGCGAAGAACCTTATGGACTTTGCATGAATAAAGATTAAGGTTAGAGACGGGCAAAGTATGAGGAATTGGTGCATTGAAATTGCTTACTGAAGAGTTGGTAGAGAAATGAAAACCAAAGGCAGTGAACTGTCAGTGAGAGAGAAAACATAGAACCACTAGGATGGAAGAGAGAAGGAAAGCTTGAATTAAAGAAGTTTTGGAGATGGTTTTGACTAAGGACCAGAAACACATATTAGAGGGATAAAGGGGGGCTTACACGGTCAAACGGTTCGTCGAACGTGGTTCGACAGACAAGTGTTTGAAGTGATGTTCGAACGTGTGAACTGGGTATTTGGTTGTCGAACACGTTCGACAACCAAATACCCCATTCACACGTTCGAACATCACTTCAAACACTTGTCTGTCGAACCGCGTTCGACGAACCGTTTGACCGTGTAAACCCCCCTTAAGAGTTACGGTCATCAACTTTTCTTATAAAAAATACGCTTTAGAATTTCGTAATCAGAGCAGTGCAGTGATTCCTAGCTGTAATAAAAGCAGAGCAAGTTAAATCAGAAGGAGAAGCTTGGTATCACCAGTATGCCTGTTCTCTGGCCTGAATAGTTATGGAGCAGACACGGTCAAACCAAGGAATAGGGGAAGAAAAAGTTTTATAGAGGAGGACTTGTTAACCCCAATTTCCAAGATTATGATTTCGACAAATTTTAATGGCTACCTGACCAGGATTGCTGGTCCGAAAGCAGTAGTCATCCCATGGGAAGTCAAAGAGAAAGTTACGCAAATCATCACACCGGATACGCTCGGAGTGGCAAAAGCTGCTCTGAGTAGGAGGAATTGATGGTGCGAGAGTGAAAATGGTAAAATATTGAGATCAAAGAGTGGTCAGACTTACCAAGATGGGAAAGTAAAGCATATGAATAGTTTGAGGGATAAGAAGTAAAGAATAGGTCAAGAGTGTTAGATGCTTGGTCATGGTGATCGGGAACACGAGTAGAATGTTTGATAATCTGCTCCATATTGTGAGCAACAGAGAAATCAAGGACTTCACTTCCTCTTACATCAGAGTGAAATGAATGAGGCCACTCACTATGTTGTATATTGGCGTTTCCAATATAGTGAACTTCAGCAAGGACTCATTGCAAGAAGCCATATATTCAAAGAAGGGCACAAAGTCCATGAACTTAGGAAAGCAGTACAAGAAGCAAAGACATACAGTGATAGTAGAGAGATTAATTTTCAGCCAGAGAACATCAAAGTCGGAAGATTCAAAGTCCATAGGAAAGTTAGTGTTGCAGTAGGCGCAGACCTCATATTTGGAGCGGAAGCAAGAATACAGGTTATAGTGAGAAATTTGAAAAAGGTCAAAGGACGCACGGCTAGACAGCTGGGTTTCAGGAAGAAATAAGAGTTTAGGGAGAGAAGTACTCAAAGGCTGTTCCACAGACGAAAGATTGGAGTTCGGTCTACGGATATTAGAAAAGTGAAGAGTGAAAGAAAGAGATCTAGCAGGAGGTGCGAGGGTATGGAGAGAATCATTCCTACCAACAAGCGTGTCTACTTTCCCGCCAGGAGTGGAATCAACAAGATCCCCTGAGGTTCTTAGGACCTCTCTATGCCGGGTACTTGAGGCCGTAAGTTGTGAACCTTGCGTAATTATAGTAGAGATGAGAAAAAGAAAGCAGAGAGAAAAAGAGAAGAGGAGTGTTGTCACTTGTCAGATGTGAATGGATAGTAAGAGATGTGTAACGAATACGCCAGATTGTTTGGTGTAGATGTAGGCTTAGGGAAAAAACCTTGTCTGAAGGAAAACTTAACTTTGGCCAGTCCTAGTTAAGTCCAGATACCTTGAGTTGCTCTATTTCAGTGGGCGGCTGGTGCCCTGTAAATGTATGTGTTTGTGTGTGTGTGTGTGTGTGTGTGTGTGTGTGTGTGTGTGTGTGTGTGTGTGTAGACAACTCCTTACCTTTTACTTATATCCGAAAATTTATAAGGGAAAAAGGATTTGAAAACATCCGAATAGAAAGGATAAATGAAAAGTGAAAAAAAAAATAATGTAGAAAAAGCTAAGTCATGAGAATCTATTTATCTTTTTGTCTATCTATAATTGTGTGTCACTCTATGCAGTTTTTTCCTTATTACTTTCCCTCTCTTCCCAAACTAAGTCGCTGAGAATCTTTGGAAAACTTAAGGGGGAAAAAAAAAAGAGGTGAAAAGAAAAGCTGCGGGAAAAAATAAGTCCACATAAATCTTGTTGCTATGAGAATTTCTTTTTTTCATTTGCGACAGAATAACCTTGGGACGGGAATAGAAGGACTTTTCTCTCTCTCTCTCTCTCTCTCTCTCTCTCTCTCTCTCTCTCTCTCTCTCTCTCTCTCTCTCTCCTCTCTCTCTCTCTCTCTCTCTCTCTCTCTCTCTCTCTCTCTCGTGCAAAAGAAACTAAGACCATTTTCTAACTGAAAAGAATTTTCCACATTTATCTTTATTTCAGTGTTAGAGCAAATTCACACACACACACACACACACACACACACACACACACACACACACACACACACACACACACACACACACACATATACAAACAAACACATACACACTAAAATTTTATGTACAAAGAAGCTGATAACTCCTTA
>JAXCGZ010022855.1:27500-30000 GCA_037179515.1 Halocaridina rubra | reverse complement strand
CTAATTCCCTCAGCCTCTCATCATAACTGAGATTGCGTATTTCTGGCACCAGTTTCGTGGCATGTCTTTGAACTTTTTCAAGCTTAGCTATGTGCTTTTTCAAGTGCGGATTCCAAAAGGGGGCTGCATATTCGAGTTTTGGCCTCACATAGGTTACATAAATATTTCTGAACATTTCCTTGTCCATGTGCCTGAAGGCTACCCTTACATTTGATAAGAATGCATATGCTGCCCTTACTATGCCATTTATATGCATTTCTGGAGACAAATCTGCCAGTATGTTTACTCCTAGATCTCTCTCATTTTCTGTCTCTTGAAGTTGTACTCCAGCCACCTAGTAGTCAAGCTTGGGCCTTCTTGCACGTGTACCCATTCTCATTACCTTACATTTTGAAGTATTGAATTTCATTAGCCACTTTTCTGACCACTCATGCAGATTATTTAGATCCTCCTGAAGTTCTCTACCATTATTCTCGTTTTTTACTTTCTTCACAATCTTTGCATCATCTGCAAACATATTCATGAATGAATTTACAGACTCTGGTAGGTCATTTACATATACAAGGAACAAAAGTGGCCCTAAAACTGAACCCTGTGGAACTCCACTACTAACTCTTCTCCATTCAGACACTGAGTGTCTTACTCTAACCCTCTGTTCCCTTCCTTCTAAGTAAGTTTTTATCCATTCCAAAACATTTCCACCTATTCTAGCCATTGATTGCAGCTTCCTAATAAGTCTCCCATGTGGAACAGTGTCAAATGCTTTCTGGAAGTCTAGGAATATGCAATCTGCCCAGCCCTCTCTTTCCTGTAGGATTTGGCTTACCTCATCATAAAATTCTAATAAGTTTGTTACTGTTGATCTACCTTCTCTGAAGCCATGTTGCCTCACTGACAAAAAGTTGAAGGATTCCAAGTGAAGAGAGATATCTTTCCTTAGTAGTTTCTCCATAACTTTGCAAACTATGCTGGTCAAGGAAACTGGTCTATAGTTCAGAGCCGTATCCCTCCTTCCCTTTTTGAAGATAGGTATCACATTTGCTTGTTTCCAGCATCTTGGAATCTCCCCCGACTCCAGTGACTCCTTAAATATGATACTTAGTGCCACTGATATTGTGTTTGCGCATTTTTTAAGCACATGAGGGGATATGTCATCAGGACCTGTAGCTTTATGAACATCAAAATCAATCAGCGCTTTGCATACCTCTGTGGCTGTAAGGTTGATGTTCTCTGATACCGGCCCTTGAGCTTCTGTCACTGCAATCTGAGGGGGTGGGGTATTTTCTACTGTAAATACTGACTGAAACTCCTTGTTCAATTCTTTGCAGATCTCTTCATCCGTCTCAGTGATGCTTCCATCCGCTCTCTTTAGCCTTAAAACCTGTTCTTTTACCTTCAGTTTTCCTCTGATAAAGCTGTGGAAAAGCTTGGGATTTTTTTTAGCCTTCCTGGTGATGTCCCTCTCATAGTCTCTCTCTGCCTCTCTCCTTTTACTTAGGTAGTCATTTCTTGCTCTTTTGTAGGTTTGCCAGGCATTTATGTTTTTTCTCCTCCTATGCCTTTTCCAGCATTTGTCTCTCCACTCCTTAGCTCTTTTACACCCATTATCGAACCATTTCTCTCTGGCATGAATTACACCTACTTTGGTGACAGGTATGCAGCATTCTACTATCTTCCCATATTTCTCACAAAAGATGTCATACATTTCTTGTACAGATTTGTTGTAAAATAAGGTTCTCCAGTCAATAACTGCAAAAAGCTCATTCATTTTGATGTAATCTCCTTTCGGATAGTTCCTCCTCATGTCCTCAGTGCCTCTACTCTCAGGAAGAATATCTTCAATGATATACTCCATCAACAACACACAGTGGTCACTCTTTCCAATTGGTGGTACATACTCAATTTTTTCAATATCCAACACATTATCTGTGAACACTAGATCAAGTAGTGATGGCTCATCCCCACCCCTGGCCCTTGTTGGTTCCATTACATGTTGGTGTAGGAAATTCCCTTGTACGCAATCTAGGAATCTTGCCCCAAATGAGTCCTCACCACTGTGTGGGTCAAGATTTATCCAATCTATCTCTTTATGATTAAAGTCTCCCATAATCAAAATCCTACATTTTTTTTCCCGTGCCATGTTAACAACTGAGTTTATGACTTCAATAGTACCTATATGACTTTCCTCATAAACTTCAAGCCTATTTTGGTTCCTTGGTGGGTTGTATACAACAGTTATTATAATGCTCTCTGACCCAGTATTTATGCGAGCAACAAGAAATTCCTTGAACTCACTTTCTATAGCCAAGTTTATTTCTTCGACTTGAATCCTTTCACTTATGAGCAGTGCTATCCCTCCACCAGTCCTCTCAGATCTTTCAACCCTTAGTATTCTGAAGCCCTTAGGAAAAACTGTGACACTGTTTATGTCCTCACTCAACTTAGTCTCTGTAATTGCTACTATATCTGCCTTACTGTTGTGCATCCTATCTTTTAATTC
>JAXCGZ010022855.1:17500-22500 GCA_037179515.1 Halocaridina rubra | reverse complement strand
TACCTTCACTTGACTTAGGCACTGTAACTCTTTCTAGATCTGCTGTATTGTCGTGTATCCAATACTTTAATTCTACTCCCTGACCAGCAACCCATCAGCATTTGCGTACAGGAATCTTAAAAGAGGCTATGTCCTCTGATATCCTAGCTTTCTCTTTATTTCCTCTGACTGGATGAGCCTGAAACAATACTCTTTCGTTTCTTCTTCATTATTTTCCTCTTTTAATCTTTTAACTTCTTGTATCAAATTTTTGAACCTTTCCATATCTTTTTGTGTTCTATATGGTCAGATGAAGACTATTCTAAATTCTTGAAGGTCTTTTAGGCTTTTTTGTCCTCATCAGTAATTTTTAACATGAATCCCTTCACTCAAAGGTTACTTTCATTTTCCTTGCCTTTCCCTTCCTAGCGTATTCACCAAATTCCTTTATGTTTGCAATATCCCCTTGACCACATCCTACTACAAACTTCCTTATTGACTTCTGGGATTTACTTATGACTGAAATTATCACTGACTTCTCTTTGTCGTGTCCCTGCTTGATTAAAGGGTTCGCTCTTTCAATCACAATATATTTAATTTTTTTTATTACTGTTCATTTGTATTCAACTGTATATACATTTACCAGTACCACCTTCCTCACTGCCTCTTTTTCTGTTACATTTTTCTTCACTGCATCTGCAAAAAAATCTTGTAATACTCTCACGTTCAGTATTCATCTCCTGAATATCTCTTCTCATATGTTCAATAGTTTCCCTTATCTAGACATTCCAAGTTGAAATCTCATCTCTCTTAGAAGAGAGCAGTGTATTAGCATTAAGTTCGTTTAGGCCATAACCCAACTGGTTGTTGTTATTTTGTTTAGAAATTCTAACTTTTATATAAGCTCTCTAAGCTTGTCATTGTCTTTTACATTATTCCCAATTATTTTTTAATTTCTCTTTCCATATATTAAAGTTTGTCTCCCAATTTCTTAACTATGTCCGTTGCATATGCCGGTAAATCCCTGAAATCGTTTTTCAGTTTCCTCAAACCAGCTCTGCCTTCCATGACCCGGGGGAAGGTAGCGAGAAAACCGCTGACATCTCAGAGTTTTATGTCTCTCAAATAGAATTTTTATACTCTAATACAGATTTGCTTTAGTCTCTTATGAATATTAATCCAAATACCCTTTTCAATACACTTTTTTCCTGATAATACACACACTAACCTAAAATTTGGCTTTATTAATAATAAAAACCCATTTGAAGAGAAGCTTCAACATACACCTGAGGAAAAACAATCGAAGTTTGAGGAAAAAAAAAACACTTGCTACCCAGAGGAAACTATAGGTGAGCGATTTCCGAGTTTGTTGTTTATTCTTCACTGCTAGACTAACCATTTCAGGAAAAAAATTATCTATAAAGCGAATATTTAAACCAAGGAAGTCAATCACAGGATCTAGGTAATCACTAACAAACTAACAACAAAAGCGCCCCGATTTTCATGAAAATATCAAACATTAACGACAGGCTGATTGTCATTTCAATCATTATCGAGTCTCCATTTCATATGTATTATAATCTGACTACTAAACTGACCTTTATGAGAAAAATATTTTGTTAAAAGCACTTTTTTTTTTTTTAACCAAGCTAGGACTCCAGAGGATCTATTTAGTCACAAGTAATAGAAGTTCACCGATTCACAAAAAGCTTAGGTCAGTGCTATGACATCTATGTTGGCACTTGTTTCCCTCTTCATGGCCGTCTTCTTTCCCCTCTCTACAAAGTTCAGCGAAGGATTTTTATTTTCTTCGTCTCATTGTCCCTCAATTTTTTTTTTTTTTAGATTCTCCACCCACGAATGGGTAGAATGGGTCATGGAGGACCCATAGGGTGGTCGCCAACCGGCACAGGCCCCAACCCCCCACTATGGTGCCCAGCCACAGCAGTAACCTCCCCAGTAAACAGCAAAAACTCTCTTGCCTGGACGAGGCGCGATCCGTTGACCTCGCGAATGCGAGGCCAGCGCGTTACCACTGTACTAGCCAGGAGGCTTTGTCCCTCAAATAAAAACAAAATCTGGATGTACTCAAAGACTTTGCAGGCTCTCTCCTTTTCGAAATTGTAAGTATGCTTATCAGTGCTGCCAGATTCAGGGAAATTTCCCTGTTTTAGGGATATTCAGGTGGGTACAGGGAAACAGGGAAGAAACTTGAAAATTCACTAAAATCTAGGGAAATTCCAGAAAAGAAAGAGGGAAAATCTAGGGAAATTCTGGGGAACTAGCTATTATTATTCTAGTTCTCTATATTTTTAGTCTGTGGCAATTGATATGGAGAAATTGAAAAATACGTTGGATGCAGAGAGAGAGAAAGAAAGAGAAAGAGAGAGAGAGAGAGAGAGAGAGAGAGAGAGAGAGAGAGAGAGAGAGAGAGAGAGAGAGAGAGAGAGAGAGAGAGAGAGAGAGTTAGATTGCTAGCGTGATGCAATTGTTTTGCTCTTGAACGATCATCCGTTTCGACTCGTTTTAGACGTGTCCACTGTATGATTGCTCGTCTTCCTTAACAAAGAGCTTCGGAGCAGTGTTCTAAGTGCGTAGCAACCGTAGTTGCCGGAAAATAAGTGTTTAGTGTGGAAGTGCTGTGATCTCTCTTAGGATATTATTGTTATAGATATGTCTACCCATCCAGCTAAGCGCAAACGCCTACCATACACACAAAAATACACCGAAAAGTGGGAGAATGATTCTAGATTTAAAAGTTGGTTAACAAAAAGTAGTAAAGGCCCTTTGCATTTTTACTACAAACTGTGTAATTCCGATGGGAAAGCTGGGAAAAATGAGATAGAAAAACATTCTACAGGGGCCAAGCATATTAAGAATGTTGAAAGTGTTCAACATTTAGTGAGTGTACTTGATATGCCAAGTGTCAGTGGAAAAAATCTAAGTAAAAAAGTGAAGGAAGCTGAAATACGATTTGCTGCTGTGATAAGTGAACTTAATCTTCCCTTTTCGGTTGCTGATAAACTTGTTCCAGCTATGAAAGCCATATGTTCAGTCCCAGAAGTGGTAAAGAAAATGAAATGTGGTAGAACAAAATGTACATCTGTTTTGAAAAATATTCTTGGTCGTACAAAGAGGGATGAGTTATTTGACCTTCTCAGATGAAATAGTTTTTCCTTAATGGTAGATGAATCTACTGACAGGGGGTGCACGAAACACCTTGCCCTTGTTGCTAGAGTTGCGATACCAGAAGGCTTTAAGGATTCGTTTTTAACACTTGTTCCCTTGGAAAGTGCTACTGCTAACAGCCTTTATCAATGTGTCAAATCTGTGTTTGCTGATGAAAATATTCCATACAAGCAAAACATGATAGGATTTGCTGCAAATGGGGCCAGTGTAATGATGGGAGCTAATCATTCACTCTCATCGCTATTAAAATATGACATACCAAACTTGTTTATAATGAAGTCCGTTTGCCACTCTTTTCGTCTTTGCGTATCATATGCATGCAAATCATTGCCAAGATGAATTGAAGATATGACCCGAGATATTTACAATTACTTTTTGTCACCAAAACAGACTGCAGTCTTTAAAGAATATCAGGAATTCACTAATGTGAAACCGCACAAGCTATTACACCCCTGTCAGACAAGATGGTTATCTTTGCATAGTGCTGGAAAACGATTGCTTGAATATCTTCCAGCTCTGAAACTATTCTTCACCCAAGCTGCATTGGAAGATAGGCTTCTGGCAGCTGAATCTATTCTTCAGAAACTCAGTGATCCATTCAGCAAACTATATTTAGAATATCTTTATTTTGTGTTACCCATCTTTAATGACTTGAACAAAGACATGCAAGCTGAAAATCCGAAGATTTATGCCCTTTACAGCAGAGTCTCTGCAGCCCTATATACCATACTTGAATGCTATTTAAAACCAAGCTACCTGAAATCCACAGAATTCTCATCTGTAGGAATAAGAGACCCTTCCAATTTTCTGCCACTGGCATATGTGTATCTTGGAGGTCGGGTGGTTGCATCACTCCAGACATGTAAAGACATTAATATGCAGCAGCTGGATGCTTTTAGACTTCGATGTCTTGATTTTTACATTGAGGGTGCATCCCAGATTTTGAAAAGATTCAATATTAGCAGCCAAGTTCTCACAAATCTCAAGGCTTTGGATCCGCAAAGGATACTAATGAAAACTGTTCCATGTATTGCTCCCTTAGCAGCGAATTTCCCAAATTTAGTGCCTGAAAATCAATTAAATGAATTAGACCGAGAATGGCGCTTGCTTAGAAACACTGAATTAAACATAATGCCTGATATTGGTGTTTATAAGTTTTGGCAATCAGTTGGCAATTTGAAGAAAGGTGATGAAACACTGTTGTTTCCACTTGTTGGAAATTTCATGAAAAATCTATTATGTTTGCCCATTCAAGTGCAAGCTTGGAAAGAGTTTTTTCACAAGTGAACTTAATGAAAACACAAACGAGAAATTCTTTAACCTCAGAATCATTAGTTGGGATGTTACATGCAAAATGAACTTTTGAAACTTCATCTGCTGAAGACAAGGAAATAACTAAGGCCCATTTAAATTTCATGACTGATGACATTTACCAAAAAGACCAACAATAAGGTATGTAAGGAGATTATGAGCAGTATTTAACTATTGAAATATGCCTTGTATGTGTATCTGTAACAGGGATATTTTGAGCCAAATAGGGAAATTTTGTAAGCGAATCTAGGGAATTTTCGACACCTTGACCTGGCAGCACTGATGCTTATTCTTTCGTAAACTGGTCTCACGTAAGCACGAATTTCAAGAGCTACTGACTACATCTGCTTGAATTTCCGCTGCTTGTACGTACGTTTTAAATACGAAAACATTGATGATGATTATTATTATAATGATGATCCTTTAGGTGTTATATGAGTAGTATAGAATATGTTAGTGAGTTATTTGTTTCAAATATATATACCCTTCTTTACTGAGGATTTTGTCTGTTTCTTTTTTTA
>JAXCGZ010022855.1:0-5000 GCA_037179515.1 Halocaridina rubra | reverse complement strand
GGGTATAAAAGGGTATGTATTTATCTCCCATAGGATGCACCGCAAATGATGGCCTTTTGATATTCTAAATCCCACATGACCTATATTTTTACCATTTTCCTCGTACCCATCATTGCCTTAGGATACCTTGAGTCTAGAATGTTGCAAATGTTCGTCCCCACTGGGAACGAATCCAATGCATAAATGACGTCTGTAAGGGGTATCTATGGTGAGTAATATAATGGTATGGGTAACTGAATCGTACTTAGATCATCTTGAATGATACCCCTTTGCTTGACTGCCTTCCTAGCACGTAGATTTTATCTCCGTTGTACTCTTGTAAGGTTATTGCAAGGGCATCCATACAATTTTTTTTTATTTTAGTCCTGCAAGACCGAATAGTTTGTACCTCCTCTTTTAATCTGGTTTTTGGAATATAAGAATTGACTAATATATGATTAGGAAGTTCCGCCCAAAAAATTTATTAATTGGATCAATAATTAAAAGCTCGTTAATCATTACCTGAGCTGTTGTAAGACTCCTTCATGAATTATTCGCATCCTATTTTACGTACTCTGTCATTACCTAGAGGGTGAAATTAGCTCCCTAAAGAAGATATGCAACAATTACTGCCACATTCGCTACCTAACCGTTGAATATGGATCCGTAAACATATTATGCAAATGCAGAATCCTTCTGGAATACGCACTTGAGAAAAGTTATTAATGAATTGGAGAAAGTTCAGAGACATGCTACGAAGATGGTGATAAAGAAACGGAATTCTCAGTTATGATGAAAAGCTAGGGTAGTCAGACTTACCATCCCTAGAAGCTAGAAGGAAAAGGAGAGAGTATAGTAAGGTTTATATTTACATTCACAGTACTGGCAGAGTGGATAGAAAACCATATGTTGATATGAATGGCTCTAGAACTAGAGGTCATAATTTGATGTTTTGCAGGAAAGCCTCTTGCAGGATGTATGAAAGCATTTGTAGCCGAGCTATGGCTCCAGCCGCTCGTTGAAATACTACAGCTGAAGGTATTATGAATTCATCTAGGACTGATCCAGACAGCTCCAGGTTAAGTCATCCTTCACACACAGTTCTTTCCCAATGCCTACATCTACACCGAATATTTTGACATATTCGCTATGCATCTCTTACTATCATATTACAGTTGACAAGCCACAAAACTCCCCATATCTGTTTCTTTTTACTCCCTTTTTCCTCATTCTTGTTATATTTATGGAAGGTCCACAGCTTATGGCCCCCAGTATCAGGCATTGAGGAGTGTTAAGAATTTCCGGGGATCTTTTTGAGTCCACTATTGGCATGAAGGTAGACATGCTTGGTGGTAGTAATGATTTTGCCCTTTACCATGCATTTCCTGATAGATCTGCTTCTTTTACTCTTCACTTTTCTGACAATCGTGGTCTGAACTCTAGTCTTTAATTTTTGAAACAACACTTCAGTACATCCCTCCCTAACCTCCTCCTTCTCTCTGAAATCCAACTGTCTAGCCATGCTTTTCACTGACCCATTTCAAATCTCTCACTATAACCCATATTCTCGGTGTCTTTGCCTACTGGAACACTAACAATTCTATTGCAAGCCTCATGAACCTTGAATCCCCTGACTTAGATGTTCTCTGGCTGGATGTCTATCTCTCCACTACCACTATATTCCTTTGCTTCTGTTACTGGCCCCCAGACTCCACTGACTTTGTGTTTTTCTTTGAGTATCTGTTCTTTTGTCATGAGTCCTTGCTATACCTTCTCACCATTATTCTGAAGTTCTCTATATTGAGCACTTCAATGTACACCACAGTGAATAGCTTAATTCTACTCACACTGATGTGGGAGGAAGTGAGGCCCTTTCTTTCTCTATTACTCACTCTCTTGAGCAGATTATCACACATCCTACCCGTGTTCCCGATCGACACAAAATGCAATCAAAACTCTTGACCTATTTCTGACTTCTAACCCTTCAAACTACTCATATTCTGTGTTTCCTCCTCTTGGTAAGTCTGACCACTCTGCTATATATATATATATATACATATATATATATATATATATATATATATATATATATATATATATATATATATATATATATATATATATATTTTATATATATATATATATATATATATATATATATATATATATATATATATATATATATATATATATATATATATATATATATATATATATATATATATATATATATATATATAAATTTTATATATAAATATATATATATATATATATATATATATATATATATATATATATATATATATATATATATATATATATATATATATATATATATATATATATATATATATGAATCATTTTTTTACCCCGACCGGGACTCGAACCTAGGACGTTTGATTACTAAGTCAAGGGGCTACCAATGCACCACAGAAGGTTAAAAAGAATCCAACCTTATAGCTTATATCTGCTATACTTAGGAATGAACGCATTCTAACTGAATGCCACTATGTTCATATTACAAATTCCACAACCTCACTCGTGGATTCATTTTCGCATTTAATTCAATTCCCAATCTCATTCGGGCATTACAATAGCACATTACATATGTGAAAACATGAATCATTTTTTACCCCGACCGGGACTCGAACCTAGGACTTATGATTACTAAGTCAAGGCACTACCAATGTACCACAGAAGGTTAAAAGGAATCCAATATTATAGCTTATATCTGCTATACTTAGGAATGAACGCATTCTATCTGAATGCCACTATGTTCATATTACAGATTCCCCAACCTCACTCGTGGATTCATTTTCGCAATTAATTCAATTCCCAATTTCATTCGGGCATTACAATAGCACATTACATATGTGAAAACATGAATCATTTTTTACCCCGACCGGGACTCGAACCTAGGACTTATAATTACTAAGTCAAGGCACTACCAATGTACCACAGAAGGTTAAAAGGAATCCAACTTTATAGCTTATATCTGCTATACTTAGGAATGAACGCATTCTATCTGAATGCCACTATGTTCATATTACAGATTCCCCAACCTCACTCGTGGATTCATTTTTGCATTTAATTCAATTCCCAATCTCATCCGGGCATTACAATAACCCGGTCGCGGTAAAAAATGATTCATGTTTTCACAAATGTAATGTGCTTATTTGGTTATTGTAATGCATGAATGAGATTGGGAATTGAATTAAATGCGAAAATGAATATATATATATATATATATATATATATATATATATATATATATATATATATATATATATATATATATATATATATATATATATATATATATATATATATATATATATATATATATATATATATATATATATATATATATATATATATATATATATATATATATATATAAGTAGTCGCCGTGGCTCAGTCGGTAGCGTCTCCGACTCTGAGGCTCAAGGTCGAGGGTTCGCGCCCCGCCACGGTCTGAGGTTAGCAAAAGGCATGCACTCAGCGTAAGGATTACATCTGCCGAAACAAGTCCTTCGCAAGAAGGCAACCGTCCTAGCCCTTGGTTGATAAGGGAGTCCGTGACGTAAAACCGGAAATATATATATATATATATATATATATATATATATATATATATATATATATATATACATATATATATATATATATATATATATATATATATATATATATATATATATATAGTATATGTATATATATATATATATATATATATATATATATATATATATATATATATATATATATATATATATATATATATAAATATATACATATATCTGTATTTATATGCATGTATAAATATATATATATATATATATATATATATATATATATATATATATATATATATATATATATATATATATATATATATATATATATATATATATATATATATATATATATATATATATATATATATATATATATATATATATATATATATATATATATATATATATATATATATATATATATATATATATATATATATATATATATATATATATATATATATATATATATATATATATATATATATATATATATATATATATATATATATATATATATATATATATATATATATATATATATATATATATATATATCAAACTATATATATATATATATATATATATATATATATATATATATATATATATATATATATATATACAAACATATATATATATATATATATATATATATATATATATATATATATATATATATATATATATATATATATATATATATATATATATATATATATATATATATATATATACATATATCATATATATATATGTATATATATATATATATATATATATATATATATATATATATATATATATATATATATATATATATATATATATATATATATATATATATATATATATATATATATATATATATATATATATATATATATATATATATATATATATATATATATATATATATATATATATATATATATATATATATATATATATATATATATATATATATATATATATATATATATATATATATATATATATATATATATATATATATATATATATATATATATATATATATATATATATATATATATATATATATATATATATATATATATATATATATATATATATATATATATATATATATATATATATATATATATATATATATATATATATATATATATATATATAACACTCACACACATATATATATATATATATATATATATATATATATATATATATATATATATATATATATATATATATATATATATATATATATATATATATATATATATATATATATATATATATATATATATATATATATATATATATATATATATATATATATATATATATATATATATATATATATATATATATATATATATATATATATATATATATATATATATATATATATATATATATATATATATATATATATATATATATATATATATATATATA
>JAXCGZ010022854.1:17500-107111 GCA_037179515.1 Halocaridina rubra | reverse complement strand
TGTATCTGCTATATATAACTTTTTATTCTTCTTTATTACGAATAATGTGATGCTATAATATAAACTATTTTCATAATTTTTTTCTTAGGATAATTTGAAGTGTTAATTAAAAAAAAAAATAGTCGTTTTACCATTTGGTTCATCGAACCCCAATTTCCAACGCACAACATGAAGAAGAATACTTAACAACGCTGGCGTTAACAACATAATGGTGAGTAGCTTAGTGTACATTCATATTTTATTTGAGTTGTTAAGAGGTAGCAAAATATAATTTTAGTAAACATATAAAGCTCTAAGTAATTATTGAGTCGAAGGGAAGTGTCTAAGTAATTTTAAAATCTAAAGCTTCATTTTAGACTACCAGAGTAATTGAGAGCCAAGTTGTCGAATTTAGTTTCCTATACTTGTGCTTTCGGTGACTGGTAAATAATGACATTATTTCACTCTCTAGCCACAATTTTGAAGGAGAAGTGATGTAATTGTTTAATTATGATATGTAAATTGGGTTAGGTTTGGGTAGATCGTTAATTGGTTATTCCTGATTCTCTTGCCATACCGGTTGTGGTTGTGGCTGTTATTTTCCAGCTAAAAAGAGGGTAAATATTTACTTACACACCCCCAACGAGTGAAGTGACGCTACAGAATAATTAATATCCTTATGTACAAATAGAAGAGTGTAAATTGTTGAATTTTAACCTCGGTTTCACCCTGGGGTGAAATAACCCAACCCACCCGAACCTTATGTAATGACTTTCTTGTGAGAATTTTTCTAGACTGAGGGGTTGATCGTACACGTATACCAAAAGAAGAATTACCTGCACCAGGAACCAGGAAGTCTGTCACAGTGTAGTAGTGTAATTTTATCGAAGCTAGAGACATTGCAACTCATTGTCGGTGACCGTGTGATTCATGTTTTTTAAGGATACTTACTCATGTGTTTAATAATTAGTGTATGAGAGGTTTCTTTAATGAGCCTTGTAATTGCAGAGTGGCGGTGGTGGACCTACTGGTGGAAATGGCCCTCCTGGATTTGGTGGACCTCCCATGGGATTCAGGATGCCTCCTCCAGGACCTGGTATGCCCCCTCGACTTCCTCCCCCATCATTTATGCCTCCTGGGGCCCCTCCTGGCCTACCTCCACCTACATTCAATGTTCCACCACCTGGATTTATGAGTTCTTTTGGACAGCCCCCCATGGGTACAGGTAGGTTATACCGTATAGCTTAATATAATGTATTTTGAAGAGTTGGGAGCCTTTTCCCTGGTGTTTTTCACCTCGTAGAAGCTTTCCTGGTTCATTTGAAAAGTATGTGGCCTGCTAAAGTATTAAGGTGCACTTTGCTTTAGATCTTTCCCTACTCATTGCAGGGAAGGGTAGTTTCTCCTTAGAATTCTGTCCATGTGGTTGAAGATGTTTTATTGGTTAAAGTGGCTATCAGAACTATTGTTTGCATTGAAATCACACTCATTTTGGTTTCTCTTACGAGAATATGCCAGTCTTTCCGATGTACAACTAAAAGTAATCATAAATGAATGATAATAAAGAATACTTTAAAGAAAGTCAGTTCAAGAGCTTAGTAGAATTACTTTCATAATTGAACTTATTAGGTAGTGTTGCACTTGCTTTGTTATTCCATATCATGAAGAGTATTATCCTGTTTTTTACACCTTCTTACAGTACCGTATGCACAGTATGAAAATTTTTTTAAATCTCAGTTTACGAGGCTATTTAAGTGACACAATTAATATTTCCCTCGATTTGTTTTTTTCTTTTATGCAATTCTTAATTCCAAGTGTTATCAGGTGTTGTCCTTGTTCTGAAGGTTATATTCATACCTTGTACAGAAATTTTTTTCTTTAATTACAAGCATAACACATCTCATGGTTATTGCAGGCAATATGTTATATGATTACCATGCTATATAGTAAAAACTATTCTGTTCATTTGCATTGGCAGTGTTCTGATTATCAGAAGACATAAATGCTTATCAGATCATACAAGATTTATAGTCAAGTATTCTTATATTAGATATTAAGTAACTCCTGTATACTTGCTTTTCTTTTTCTTATTGGATATTGTTTGCTTTTTAGGTGATGGCAGTGGAGCTGTAATTTCTGCAGCTCCTCAACTCAACACTCCTCCTGCAAGCAACTCTCCAGCAAATACGCAAAATTTGTCTCCTGCTACTACTCCAGGACCCTCAACACCTGCTGCAGCCCCAGCAAGTGTATCCCCTGCAAGTATTGCCATGCCGGGAGCTCCATCACCTGGTGCTTTGACTAATTCTGGTACCAGCAGTCCGAACATCGTTAAAACTGAGCCTACGTAAGTTTATTTATTGTTTGAGGCTTCATAAGTAATGATTATATCGTCTCTTTAGTGTTTTAACATATTACTCGATATTTTTTGATGGAACCAGATAATATTTTTGTTCAAATGTACTTGGTTAGGACAGGATTTTATATATGTTTAATTTGTTAGGAGTTCTTGTTTTCTCTATTTATAGGAAGGAAAAGAAGAGTGTGTGGACTGAGCACAAAGCCCCAGATGGTCGCATCTACTTCTATAATACTGTTACCAGACAGTCGTCTTGGGAGAAGCCAGATGAACTGAAAACCCCTGGAGAGGTATGTTTACATGGTTATTCATGCTGTTGTGGCTCTAATTTTTTTTTTCAAAATTTTGGCTGTGTTCTTACTTTTTATCATTATGTGAGTCCTGTTATCTTTATCACTGGTTTTTTGCTTTATGCAATTATCACTCTTAAGTGAAAAAATAAACTTTTGTTTTCTTTTTCAAGCTCTTGTTGTCTCAATGCCCCTGGAAAGAATATAAATCAGAGAGCGGGAAAATTTATTACCACAATGTCAACACAAAGGAATCCCGATGGACTGTACCCAAGGAGCTGGAAGAGCTTAAAACAAAAATCGCTGCTGAAGAAAATGTGTATGTATTTTTGAACATTTTTCAGTTCTGATACATTCCAATTTTTCTATTCTAAAAACCTACTGGAATGTAATTATATTATGTACCTATATCTTGTAACTCATTCTTACATGTTAGTAAGAACTAACTTTGAGATGTTAGTGTGCAAATGGCTAGCAGTCCCATCCTTACTGATGATTTTATCTTATTGCGGAACAGCTAATAGGAGAAATGAGGATGGTCAGGGTATGATGCCCTGGTTCCCGTCCTTTTTAGCTTCTGGTGTGGACTCCCTGCTGATTTTAGCTTGATATGGCTCCCTTCTATTATAGCAGTCCTAGAAAACCTTTATTTTGACAGGTCGCCATTAAACTTATTATTTAGTAATTTGCTGTTGAGAGAGACCAAGTTGCTTACAGTCTTGTATGTCTTATGCCAAAAAGTCCATTAAGACTGACCTAGTACTAAAGTAAATTTGGAGAAAGAAAGAAATTTTTAAAAATGGAATATTTTACCATGAAAAATGTTGGTAGAGATATTGGATTTTTTTAGTAACAATGGCTTATTCCATTGAAGTCAGCTAGGGGTTACAAGTGAACATAAGAGAGAAGTAGCAAACCCCTGGGCGTCCTCACCATTTCCATCATTTCCGGTTACTTTGTGTCAAGAATAAAATTTGGAAAATTGTAGTTGGCTTTAATGACATACAGGGATATAAGAAAATGGCAATCTTTCCTCCGGCCATCAGAGATAATCCTTGTAATTGTTACCTACAATTTTCAGGAGATACGAAGATCGATATCTTTCTTCAGGTATTCTAAAATTTCTGTTGCCTTGTTAATTTAAGATTATTCAAATGTTGGAATGTGTAAGTTAGCTTCGTACAATCATTTAAGATTAGTTTTCTTTGATACTTTGCTTGTAGAATTTTGTCGGAATCTTTGGATGATTTGCATTACCAGCCACTGAACTTCAACAATCATCAGTAAATAATTTTTCTCAAGTGACTTTTACCCTCTTTACTAGACTTTTTAGATATTTTGGCAATAAAAAGATACTAAATATATTTTAAGTTTCTTTGTGACTATAAAACCTTTTAATTCATCATTTATTATCTATGTTTTTGCTGGTTTTATTGATGTATAATGTGTAAGAAGCCATATTAATTTTTTTATATAATTATTTTCTAGTTATATCGTAATCTATGTGCATGCTAGAGATTGCAAAACGTCTGGCTAATATAGTGATTTAAATAGTTAATCTATAATTTGATTTTTGCGTTTTAGGAATAAACCTAATGGAATTGACCCTGTTGAGAGCAAGGATAATAAAAAACCGCCTTCTGCTCTTGACCAGGCCATGGCAGCCACATTGGCTGCAATTCAGGTGCCTTCTGCTGCAAAAGGTTAGCCATTGCATTGTTTCATTATTAAAGCCTCTGCAGTATATCAGTCTTATATTTAATGTTTTCTTCTGGTTTTAGCCAAACTTTGACCCTTTCTAAGCACATTAATATGTGTTTAAATTTATATAATTTTTTTTTAAAGATTAATTTTATATAATTTTTTTTTTAAGATTACAACCTCCAGTACTTTAAATAACCCTGCTGATTCTTGGGTTAGGCTAGGTTAAGTTCAGTTAATGCCTAACCTAGTTTAGTAATTTATGAGGTCATTTAATGTCCTGGGGTCACTAATCTCTATTTTTACATGCAGTTTTTTGTTTGTTAATAGGCAATATGCTAACCCTGGCAAGAGAATGCAATATGTATGAAAAATTTATTATTGTTTGAATGAAGCTTTGGTGGAATATGATGTCATTTTGAATTAATAATGATTTTCATATAGTGTTCTAGCAATATTGATCAGAGGGTACCCTCTTTGTTCAAAATGAACTTTTTTGACTCCAAGAAAAAAGAAGCTTCAAACTATTTTTTATCTTTTTATAGATTATGTATATTTATGCTTTTCTTCTAAGTGTTTAGAACTTTGAAAACAAAAAGATGTTTTTCCTTGTTTGTGAACAGACTTTTGTATGGGTTTACCTTTATTTTTGATTCACCATAGTAAATCATCACCGACAGAGGGCATTCAGTTATTGACTTTTTCACCATTTTATACTTTAATCAAAAGTAATACTTGAGTATGTTACCTCTTCAAAAGCAAATACTGCTTTAAATTGATATTTTAGGATCTTCTCTAACATGATTAGGAATTCAATTATTTTATTTATCATTTGCCATTGAAGAGGATGTTATTTTTAGCAGATGCTGTTGGCATTCAAAATTCCCTTTCAATTTTCAAAGTAACATACAAGCTCATATAATTTAGAGTTAAAAATTACGTTGTCATTTTTTACTGAGGCATTTTTTAATATATGAGTCCAATAGATGAGACATAAGTAGACATAATATTACAGAATGGGTTCAGTGTATAGGGATCATGCTGTATTAATAAGGGAAAGAATATTGATTCATAAAGGTATCCAACAAATTGTGATTTTATTCAGATATGTGTTGTTAATTTGTGGCCGGATCGATAGCATGCAAGACTCAGATTCATTAGATCGTCGATTCGAGACCCACCACGGCCTGAAGTTAGAAAGGGCATTCATTCTGAGTAATAGTTACAATTGCCAAAACCAAAGTACTTAGAAAGAAGGCAGCGTCCTAGCCCTTGATAGAAGAGGGAGTCCGTGACGTAAAACCGGATCATCACGAGTTTTCTTAATTTCTGTGTATAAAGGTGCTTCATGAGAGATCTTTTTCTTTCAAGTACCTGAGAAGAAGTCGAGTCGGTTGGAAAAGGAAGAACTGGTTAAACCCAGCAGTTTAGGTGCTGTGAGACACTTTATTGTATATAGTGTAGCCATTTGATTTGTTACCTTATAATTTTTTGCTTTTTGTTTTATCTGCAAAGACATTGTGTTGAATGAATGAGTAAATGGACACTATGATACTTCTAATAAATAACTAATGATTGTAGGACTCTGTAGTGCATCTTTCCTTCATTTCCTATACTAATTCTATACCCTTTAGCGTGATATTCAAATTACGAGAATAAAATGGCAGAAATATCTTTTAGTTCCCTACCAGTACACTCTATTGCCACCCAGATGTTTTGTAACTTTGTTCTTAATTTCGCTTGTTGTTAATGACCACAAACATAATTTTCTATTAGATCTTTGTGTATAGGTGGTCCCATCGTAATTAGAAGTGCATTACAGTATTCCACTATTAATTTCTTTTAGGGAGTGTGTGCATGGCTGTTATACATCATCTGCAAAGTTTTTAGTTTGTTTATTTTTATATTTGTATTATTAAAAAAAGGAATGGCATTTGAATGGGAAATGAAATGGCATTTAATAAATTTCCAAAGGAAAAAGTAACCAAAAACTACTCACCTAACATCAGACATCGATTCATGAACTTATATGATATTATTGATCTGGAACTACTCTAAAAGACTTAAACCACTTTCATTTGCATAGTATTTCTTTGATTATACGGTTTTTGTCATTTTTGATACGGGGCATTATTTTATACATGGTTAATATGGCTATTTTTCAGATATTAGTAATATCAGTCGTTGTCATTCATTGAAGATAAATGTACGGTATTTATTATACAGTACTTTGGTAATATGTGTCTGCATTATACTTTTTGTACAGTACAGACACATATTTAATACCTTAGTAATTCGGATCTTTTTATTTTTTATTTTTTACACATTGCTGATTTTAGTCTTTACTTCACACTTTAATAATATATATCTTTATTTACGTGTAGTTAATGTAAGTTTTCTAGACTGTATTACTATAGCAAAGGCATCTACCATTGTTTTTTCCTGACATTCTTTGCAGAAATATTTTAATTAGTTAAACTAAACAGTTTCAGAACTATTTAGTGAATGATGTTTGGTGTTATTAAAGATTGTATCCTTTCCTTTAGTTAAACTGGAGCATAAGTTAATCAAAATGGTATTGAATAATAAGAGAAAATAACTGAATTTATATTATTTTTTTACAAACAGCATTTGTCAGTGTGTTGTATTTTGCATGCCCTTTGAAGTCACTTTGTTGAAGAATCGTAGTTGGAATGCCAGTATGATTTTGCATGATGTTTCCTTATTCTGTACTATACTAATATTGCCGATAGATTAGAATATTGATTGTAATGGTTTGGTCACCATGAATCCGGTCTTCAAAGGCTCTGATATTTTTGCTGATGAGTATATGGGTTGTAGATTAAAGACTCACTGCTTATCCATACTAACTTATGCAAATATGATGGCGAGCACTTAGCAATAGAGTAAAATAATCAATTTCACAGACAGAGATACGATTTTGCTCCGAACAGATTTGGATTAGAAACATAGAAAGGAAACAAGACTGCAACAAATCCTTTCCATGTCGTGCATATGAAATATCTAGCATGAGTTTTTGATACCTGAAATATTGAAAGAAAATATAATGGAATGTGTTCTGAATGGTCAAAAGAGGTAAATAGAATACAGGGTTGGAAAAGGAGCATGCTTAGAACCTCCTTATGCTTTGAGCTCCAGTACTATTTATGATTTAAATTTTTCTTAATTATAAGGGGTAATAGAATAAGAATAGAATAAATACCCGAATTAAGAGTATGGATATGCAGAATTTCTATGTATATTCTCAAGCTGAAGAGGCAGAACTTTTTAGATTATTTTGAGGCATGGCTTGTCTGTATGTATGGTATTTCTTATACCTTTTGCCTGTGCTTACCTTACTAAACTTTCACCTGAAAGTTGTGACTTTCTTTTAAATTCTATATCTCTTTGTTGCAGTTTCTGTTGCTAAGTATTTAATAATATTGTGTTTTGTTTAATTCCTTTAGATGTTGCTGTATGCAGGGAATCGTTTCTAAAAGAACTTATTTTTTATTAAATTTTTTTTGCATGATTTGTTGGTAAATATACATACATTAAAGGAACATTGCTACATACATTTAGAGAGATTTCAAGAAAAATAAATGAGTAAATAAGTTGTTATTTTAATGAAATGCTTACGTTAATGTTGAATGTATTATCTGCGTGAGAGGTATAAGTAAATAGCTCTCAAAAACTTATATAGTTTCCTTTTATGCAGACTATTGAAAATAGTAAGAAGTATTTCATATGTATTATGAACAAATATAAATTCATAATCCATGCTTTTAATCTTATTTTAGTTGTTTTGATTGTATTTAGTTATTCATCATGAAGAGTATGACAGTATTGTGTATTTTGATCTTATGTGGGTTAATTTTACGAAATGATAATTAGCAGAGTCAGTTGAATGTGGTATGCAGTTCTACAAGCTGATCATTATGCTGTGCTGCATATCTTATGTTCTGACTGCATTTGCTGCATTAGGTTGCATATATACACAGAGCCTTATACCAGTTATGTGTTGCTTTGTATTTATTTCTGAATCCATCTTGGCTGAGTCAGCAGAAATATGCACAAGTCTATAGTAGTTTTATACAATATTGCATATCTCTACTGAATCGGGCATATTCTGTATCAGCTGAAAGACTACAGGAAACTGACTTTGCTGCTTTACTCTTTGCAGAGGAGGTGAAACCAGTAATTGAACCTAAGCAGTTGGTGTTTAAGGACAAGAAGGAAGCTTTGGAAGCATTCAAGGACTTTCTCAAAGATAAAGTAAGACAGATCTAATTGCCAATATCTTGAATATCAGTTACATATTTATAGTTATGCCTTATGGCTGATAAGTAAGACCTCTGTACCTGTACTCCATTTCTTGTATAGTTGACCCAGAGATATGCTTCTGCCCTTGCTTTCCCTCTGTATCATAGGATTCAGATGATAGGGATATCCCTGGTTGTGAAGTGAAAGAATTCATCACCAATACTTCTGGTTTGTCATAAAAGATGTGATGAAATCTCGCTGTATTTTTTTTTAAGTAGCCAAAGAGTGTTCCCAATAAATGCTGTGTTTGTATGTTTGCTAATTCAGTATATTTATTGCCAGCTTATGTGCAGATAGTGTTTTTAGAAAATACTAATTAATATCCGTTCTGTTTCTTATTTAGCGTGTTCCAAGTGATGCTACCTGGGATAAAGCTGTAAGAATGATACAGAATGATACCAGATATGAAGCATTCAATAAATTAACTGAGAAAAAACAAGCATTTAATGCTTATAAAGTTCAGCGTGCTAAGGAAGAAAAGGTATGGATATGTATGTGACACTCCGAAATACTGTATGCAAAATGCTTATTTAAAAAAAAAAAAAAAAAAAATGCATTTTATATAATATAATATCAGTTATTTACTTGTTTTCCACTCTTACTGTAGGATGATGTTGCTTATACAGTATCTACAGTAATTGCATCATTGAGATATAGTAAGTGCAAATAAAATTATTATAATTTTGTAATACTGTACTTGTTTTGCACGCAGGAGGAGCAACGTTTACGAGCCAAGAAAGCCAAGGAAGACCTTGAGCACTTCCTACTTAACAGCGAGCGCATGAGCTCAAATGTCAAGTTCTATCGCTGCCATGAGATGTTTCAGCACTTAGAGGTGTGTTGTGTATTTGTATTAATGGCTGAAAACAAACTGTATTGCTATTGGACTTTATTAATTTGCACTTTTTGTTCATATTATTATTATTATTTTTTTATGATTGTGACTGCAGGATGGGCCACTTAAAAAAAATAAATATATCTTCTCTCATCGGGCCTGGGCACGAAGAACATACAAAGTAAAGAGAAAGAGAGATGGTGAATGTTGTGATTTGTCTATGTGAAGGGATAATAAGAGACATGTAATGAATATCCGAGAATATTCGGTGTTGATGTAGGCATAGAACTACTGAAACATCTTTGTTTCATACGATCATGCATTAAGTATACTAAGTTAATTTTTATCATACCAGAGTGATATTTAGATTAATCTTAGTTTAAATATGCTCATAAGTATACATTTTCAGATTATACGCTAGTATATTTAGCATGCTGAGTTTTCTATATGCCTACCAGAGTAAAATATTGAGGAAACTGTTATGTGAGTTGTTGAAAATATTAGTATTGCTTCACTCTAACTGATTTACGGTAGCAGATTGGTGTCTCATGTCCAGCTTTATATGATATCCAGGTATGGAAAGTTGTCCCTGAGTCTGAGAGGAGAGAAGTGTATGAAGACGTTGTGTTCAGCCTTGCCAAGAGGGAAAAGGAAGAAAATAAAGCAATGAGAAAAAGAAATATGAAGGTATGGAATATTAATCTGAACTTGTAGTTTCATTTGTTAGATAATAAGCTTTGGAAAGAGACAGAAGGTTTAGCATTATATATTAATATGAACTCAAAACCACCACCTTGACATCATATCTTACTTTGGCCTTTAGGGTAACCAAATTTTAGCTGAATAAGGGGAGGTACCAGTGCTCATCGTGTTTGGTGTATCCTCGCCCTTCCATCAGTTGGTATATAACATACAGAGGTATTCGGTGATGATATGCCATACCTTTGTTCCCCAATCTCTTTTAGCTGGCTCTTATGACATGCACGGAATACAAGGTTGAAAGTCTGTCTCCCTCACAACTAGATTGCTTTTTGTTGTACATTTGTTAATATTCATATATTGTAAAACCGTAATTGCTCATGGTTTAATATTTTATGACATGATCCTTTTTTGCTTGAATTTTAGGTGTTGAGTGAAATATTGGATAGCATGACAAATATTACATTCAAAACAACTTGGTCTGATGCCCAACAGATGCTCATTGATAATCCCACCTTTGCTGAGGACACAGATTTGCTCAGTATGTATTAGCATTACCTGTCTGTATCATAAAACTATGACGAGTATTTGAGCTTGTATAATGATGGTTATTATCGATGGAGCTTCGTTGTATGTCTTTTTAAGATTTTAAGGTGTCACTGTTACCTTGCTTTAGATCTCTCCATTTTAGTGTAAACTCAGCTACATTACAGTAATAATATAAGTGGATGTGTAGAGTGCCTTTTGGGATATCACAGCAACTATTCTAGTTTGTCTGTTTTTAACACTAAGTCAGTGTCCCAGGTTAAGCAGCAGGAGTAATCTAAAACCTGCTGATATACAAGCATTAGCGGATGAGTAAAGCTTCCTAGTCTGTGCAAGAATGCCATTGCCTTATTTTTCTTTTCACGGAATGTTTCTTTTTTAATTGTTCTCTTGTCAGCAATTCAATTTCATTATTTCTTTTGCTGATACTCTTGTTTTTCAGGTTTTATATATATTTTTTTGTATTCTGCCATTGATTCTTAAAGTTAGGTCATACATAGTAGACAACATCATTGTCTCATTTGCAGTGCTTTGGCAAGGGGTTATGTGGGATTCTCCCCGTGTATTTTTCGATGGATGATACGAATAAGTCTGGAAGAGAGAGGTGTGCATATAACAGTACACTTTTGTGTAACTTATCACCATGTTCTGAGTAGAAAAATAATTTTCTACTTTTGTCAATCGTTTTTGTTCAGGTATGGACAAAGAAGATGCCTTGATAGTTTTTGCAGAACACATCAAGCAATTGGAAGAGGAGGAAGAGGAAGAGAGGGAAAGAGAAAAGAGAAGAATCAAGAGACAGCAACGGAAATGCAGGGATAATTACACTGCTCTTTTGGACGAACTTCACGAACAAGGAAAGCTTACGTCCATGTCGTTATGGGTTGAGCTTTATCCTATGATTTCTGCTGATATTCGGTGAGTTCACGTTGTGTAGAATTTTCATTTAGGGGGAGAGTTATTATCTAGACCTAATATAGTCTTATTTAATATTTCACTCCTGTATGGCATTGGGTAACCTTAGCTCATTAAGTCATACTTCAGTATCCCTCTGTGTTACGGAAGTGTCGATTTTAAATTACACGTGCACTGTAACATAAAGAAATGTCAGAACATTTTGAAGCAGCTATAAGTATATTAAACCATGGTTTGATGTACTGTAACATATAAAGAAATGTCAGAACATTTTGAAGCAGCTATAAGTATATTAAACCATCAAACTACTAAGTATAAATAATAGTTCACTTGTCATATTGCTATTATGGAGAATTAGATGCCTGCTTGTTGCTACACTTGTAGCCACTGTACTTCATAAGTTGATTTTGACCATGTAGTTTATTACATGAACTACTTTCCGAGTATTTTGACCAGTTAGGAATGTTTTAGAATTTGGATGCAAGCCCCATGCTTTCCTTTTAGATAAATCTGACACACTTGTCTTCTGTATTATCACTCCGTGAATGAATACTATTAATTATGGTTTTCTTTATATTTTGATAAGTAGTCAACCTTTTCTGGTGCGTGGCCATCGTGGTCGAGTGGTAATGCTCCCGACTTTGATTCATCAGGTCGAGGCTTCGTTGCCTACCATGGTCTGAGGTTAGAAAAGTTATTCACTCAGGGTAACAGTCACACTTGCCAAAACCAAGAGTCCTTAGCAAAAAAGCACCATCCTACCTCTGTGACGTAATACCAATCACAGTCAACCTTTTATGGTGCTAAACTTCTTGTTTGCTTATATTAATGGGGAAGCATAGCCTTCGGGTGTTCTGCATTTCCTTTGTTAATTTGCATGTATTGCTGTACACACAATTAGGGTGGAATAAGATTCAAACCCAATACTCTATTATTATTAATCAATGTGTATTTTATCAGTATTCATTTTACATTCTTAGTCATCTGACCCCCGTAGTTCTGTATCTTTCTCTCTTACTTTATAGTTTCAGATCTCATTCTTTGAGTTGGATGGGCTTTATCCAGTTGAGCATCCTTGGTCTCTCTCTTAGTTTATTCTATATCTCTCTTACTCAACAGTTTCTTGTTAATTTATATAAGGTGGGTGGTTTCTCTCCAGGTGAGGAGCTGAGCATGCTCTTCATCTCCTATTAAGTTCTCTCTATCTTTCTTACTCTGCACATTATGCATTTCTTCTATAGTAAGGGACAGCAATACCTCCTAAGTGTTCCCTTGTGTATTGTTAAAGTTGACCAAAAGGGGTGGGGCTAGGGAACTGGGAATCCCCCCTATGTATTTTCTTCCCATCAGTAGTGAAGTTTTGCATTGAGTTGGCAATCCCCCTATACGGGGAATTAGTGCAACTGTATATACATAGATAAATATGTATTTTTGTTCTTTTATTTTTTCCAGTTTTACTGCCATGTTAGGACAGCCTGGGTCAACGCCCCTTGACCTTTTTAAATTTTACGTGGCCGATTTAAAATCACGCTTTCATGATGAAAAGAAGATCATCAAGGAAATCTTGAAAGAAAAATCATTTGAAGTTCAGGTATTTAAACCTTTTTCACATGAATATTCTTATATGTAAGATATGAATAAGTATGTCCAATGTGTTATATGTAGAGTTGGGAAAGATAAATTCCTGTATCCGAATTTCATGTGCGATTAATGAGGTCACTGAATGTGATAAAGTCAGTTTTCTTTGCCTGTCGCCATCTCAGTGTCACGCTCAATAAAAAAGGGGACTGGCAAGGCCATTCTTTTTGAAAATTGATTTTTTTTTTTTTTCCACAAACTGGATATGTTAAGTGTAAGGATGGGAATGGTATGATAATACCCTAGTGCCTCTCTTTTTTTTTTTCCAGTTTTGGCCAACATGCTGTTCTCCCGAGATTAGATTTATAATAATGTCACTGTCAACCACCTCAGTAACACAACTGGGGTGATTTTCATATTGCAAAAGGAGTCCTTATGAAGTAGAATATAGCATACCGTACTCATGTATCCCTCTTGTTTTCTGAGATCTTGACTGCATTTTATATGCACCAGAGATTGAAAATAAGTGCTAAGATAATTAATATGGTTACATGAGACTTTGGGTGTTTTTGTACCAGATGTAGAGAAATATATTGATATGATTAAACTAGTAAGCCTCAAACTGTTTTTGTACTTTTAAACAACATTAATTTTTTGTCATCACTCAACTGTCTTCTTTAGGTTGTGGCCACCCTACTGACCCTGGAGGGAGAGGCGTTTTGAATTGAAAAAAGTTGTTTTTGCAAATTTTATGAAGCACTGTAAAACTTTGATGTACAGCTTGAATTGAGTTCACTGTACATCTTCCATAGAAGTGTTTTTAATGTGTTACCACTTTTCAAATAATTAGATATTATCGTGATATCTTCTTACTGGCATTATGTCATACTGCAATCTATTTCAGATTTTTATACTAATTATGTTAAGGATTAAAGAATTCCCTACTCCCATTCTTTGCTTGTCCCAAGAGCCAAGTAAAAGGGCTAGGGAAGTGAAAGAATGCTAATCCCTTACTCCATGTAATATTTTCCTTACTCCAAAAAAGGAAACAGGAGTGAGAATGTGCAGGATACACTTAAGTACTTGTTGCCTTCCTTTTCCTGTTTAGTTGTGACCTCTTGACTGACTGCAACAGGATTTAGTCACATGTGTTAAAAATAAAAATAATAATAATATGGATACAACCTGTATCTCAGATTCTGAGATACTAGACCTATTTTAACTGGTGCCTCGAGTATGTTCATAAATCAGTATAACTTATTTTAGTGATATTTATAACTAAATGTTGTTTGACTCTTATCCCTTATGTTACAGGTTAAAACAAGCTTCAAGGAATTTGCAACAGTGGTTTGTGATGATCCTCGCTCTGCAACTCTAGATGCTGGCAATGTTAAGCTTACTTACAATGCATTGATAGAAAAGGTATGATACGGTGTGATGCTTTGTAAACTTACAGTGCATTACTAGAGATGGTCTGATATGATGTGATGCATTGTAAGCTTACTTACAATTAATTGATAACATTGGTATGGTATGATGTGTGTGCAATATATGAGTAAGCCAGTGCAAGTGGTATGCCATTTGTGGAATCAGTTTCATTATGAGCAGCTCTTGCTAGTGATTATTATATGCCTTTACTGTAGCCGTTCATCTAAATCTTAAGTAAAAACATCAGTGGCATAGTCTCTACTGTGATGTACTTGAATTACTGTATATGTTCACAACAGGTATTTTGTAATGGTATAGTATTCCTAAAGCCATTCTTAATTTTGATGTGGAATTAAATATATTAGGTATTTATATACAGTCATCTAAGTTTATCCTTTGGGTATAAGTTCCAGTATCCCCAGTGGATACCTGAGATAGTATATTGTATAAGCCCTATATTTTTTCCTGCACAGAAATTAACGAATATAACTTTTAGTAGAATATAATGATTTTTATGAATATGATTGAAGACTTGAGAATTATTCAGTATATGAAATCTGCAATTGAATATATTCGGGCTGTGGATAAATGAAACTGTAGATAAAGGTGGTACTGCTGTATTTATCCACAAGTCCCTCTAACTCAATGGCAGAAGTTCAGTAAACAGGCCCTCACAGTGGAGGCCATGGCAAATCTGAGTAACCTGAGGCATGGTTCTGAAATTTGGAATTGGCATTTACCTGGTCTGTTTCTTGGAAAATTATATGCATAAGTGTGACTGTTGACAAATAGAGATGGAACAGGTTTTGTTTTTTATTGTTTCTTCCTTTGGTTCTAGCTATCCTATTGACAAATAGAGATGGAACAGGTTTTGTTTTGTATTGTTTCTTCCTTTGGTTCTAGCTATCCTATTGCATAAGGCAGGAGATGGTAATAATATACATATTTGATGTAATTGCATTTGATTTTTTCTCTCGTGTGGAATAGGCCGAAGCTCGTGAGAAGGAGAGATTGAAGGAAGAAGCTCGCAAGATGCGTCGTCTTGAAGCTGGATTAAGAGCAGCACTGAAGTCCGTAGGCGTAGATTCGGGTTCCACTTGGGAAGATGTTCGTCCTCGAATACAACATTTGTCTCCATTTACGGCTGTTACAATTGAAGCTGAGAGAATCCGAATTTTCAAGGTAAAGTTAAAATGTGAAAATGTTCAGATTGTCTTCATTACTCTGACTAGTCTTTCAATCTATCCTTTAGTTTTATTGTTTGTCATTCTCTTATTTCTACCTTGTCCTTAAACTGCTACATTTTCTTCTCAGTGTTTTCTTTGTGCCTGGGCCCGATGAGAGTAATTTTCTGAGCTCATCATGGTGTCACACTCAGAGAAAATAAATAAGTAAATAAAAAAAGCATATCAACTGTCATTCAGTCAATCCAATATTTCAAGGACTTCCTTAATTATTCAGTTACTCTGAAATAAGTTAAGAATTGATCTAGTTGCTGTGATAAAAATATTTCTTATTTATCCTCACCTAGTTTTTATGAGTCACACAAATATTGGAGTATAGAGCATGAAAGTGTATTTTTGATATGTTGGGAACTTAATACTGATTATATGTTGGTTAATACTGAATTTACATTCGAGCTTTTAAATAAAGCCTAGAATTGTTAGGTTTTTGATTACATAAAAAAATATGGCTTTTGAGAAAAACTGTATATGTGTCTAATTTTTTTCTCAATCTATTTTATAACAGGAATATCAGCAACACCTTGAGGAAGCATGTGGACATCATCATTCCCGAAATAAAAAGAAGAGCAAGAAAAAGGATCGTAAGAGGTCTCGGTCAAGATCACATTCATATTCGGTAAAAAATGCAAATTCTTTAGGGTATTTTCTTCAATATCTCATATGCTGTGTTTTTTCTATATTCTTGTTCTGTGAATACTGTGCATTTTAAGGAAGTTGGGAATGGAATTTAGAACACTATGCTAGCTTAGTTCTAACTTTAAAAAAAAATTCTCCTTTTCTTTCAATATTTTTTCTTTTTCCAGTCTGAAAGTGATGATGGTCATAGAAAGCGTAGATCAAGACGATCGAGGTCACGATCAAAGAGTTTTTCAGATGAGTCTGATGAGGAGCGAAGAAGATCTCGCAAGAAGAAGAGTAAGAAGAAGAAGGGCAGGAGTCGATCAGTAAGTGCAGGATGCTTGATAGAAATACAGAGCTAAATAATTGCTGAATGGGTTTATGAGTTGAAATTTAATATTTTTATATTGAAAGTAAGGTGCTCCAAATTCAACACTGTCATTTACTTCTTTTAAAATGGGTACAAAGTTATTGCAGATTCAACGCTGTCGTTGACTGCTGGAAGATAAATACACTATTATTTAGATTTGTTTCATATGTGATAAAAACATTTCCGTTTTTTTCTGTATGAACAGAATATTTTCTAGTGAATTTCAATCCTATATGTGAATAATTTCAGTGCTAGACATGGTGTATATTTAACAAAATGGTTTCTTTTTTTTAACTTCATTAATAGAGTCTTTGTAACTAATTTTTAAACCCGCATGTGCGTTTTTTTCAGCGATCTCTAAGTAGTGAAGATTCTTATAGATCTAGAAGAGCAAATAAGAAGAAGAAGCACCGTTCTAGATCTAGATCGCGATCCAGGTCTCATGCAGGGTGAGTTTTACATTATAGTTTTTCTATCTCTTTATGGAGAAACAGGAAACTGTTTTGAAAATACTGCCATTCATTCAGTATTGAAGTATTCAATTTGATGCATGGATTTTCTGCACCGGGAGTCACATTTATGACCAATGCCTTTTTGTGGAATATATATGTTTTTCCTCAATGATCATTACAAACCTCCAAATTATAAAAGTTTTTTTTTATCTAATACAGTCATTTATAAACAGAATACAAAATTATAAGTTATTCTAGACATACTAAACTTTCTAGTACATAAATTCCTAGCATAGGTGGCTCATTTGTATTAAATAAACATCTTGATAGCTGAAAAACTATATTGTTTCTCAGTCTTTGTAATTATTATACCTTATAGGAAGTAGCAGGTGTGCTCAAGAATATTTTTTCCCTTACCCACTGCCTTTTCATACTAGTGTGACCGCAATGAAAGAAAATAAAGCAGCACGTTAAGCAAAAAAAACTTTTTCTAGAAATAAGTCCATTCATAAATATTATCTTGAAACTAATGTTCAGTTTTTGTATGCAGTTCTTTCAGTCATAAGAAACGCTAATATGGGTAATATACCTGAACAGAATAGTTTTACTTTAAAGGCTCAAAGTTTTACACAGTCCCTTTTTTCATTTACTTATAAGCCATTTTTGTTTTATCTTGAGTATAGTAAGGGAATCGAGTGCCAATAAATTTATTAATATTATTGTCAGTTTACTAGCAATTATTATACTTCCTTTGAGCATCTACTATGCTTATTGGGAAAAGTTGACATAGATTATATTTGACTATTTAAATATATCACTGTTGTTTTACCCAAGTAAATGTAGAATGAAACAAGTTTTCCTCGAAAAATGTCTTGTAATAAACTGATTGTCCTACTCTAATCATACAGTTCTAATAAAGATTAAAGTTAGTGGAAACAAAAATTTTAGCTGGTACTGTATCCCATCACTGTAGTCACCGTGGCTCAAGCGGTAGCGTCCGCGACTTTGAGGCGTCAGGTCGAGGGTTCGAGCCCCATCAAGGTCCAAGGTTAGCAAGGGCATGCACTCAGGGTAACGATTACATCTGCCAAAACAAGTCCTTCGCAAGAAGGCAACCGTCCTAGCCCTTGGTAGAAGAGGGAGTCCGTGACGTAAAACCAGAACTGTATCCCATCACTGGTATTTCCCATGTAAAAAAAATCTGGGAGAGGTATTGCTGCCTACAAATTGTTCATCATTTTGATTTCAATATTCAGTGAATACAACCTTGGAATACTTTCTCTCTCACCGTTCTTGCATTACTTCCTAGTTATATGTTTAGAAATGCAGACAATTTCAAGCTAATCACTTTGATGTTGTCAGTGTGCATTTTGCCACTGGGAAGTAATTCCTTTTAGGAATTGCACTGTTTGTAGGAGAAGCTAGCATTGTTATATATTAAAAGGACATGCCACAATGGTGTACTTCTTTAACTCTCAATTTCACGATTTTGTTTCGGATTAAGTTAGTTTTGTGTACATGTTTATGATTTATTTGCTTTGTCTGTAGACTGAATTGATGCACCAAAGAATAATATGTGGTATGTTTGTCTTTTTTTTTATCAAGGCCAAGAAGTACTCATTTGCCATGCACATTTCAGAAGATTGTTGTTGTTAGTATTTTGTAGTTAGTGTTAATACCTGCAACTTATAACTTACTTTTTCTTATTAAAGTGCCTTCAGGAATCCAAATATAAGGTAAGAGAGGTGGTATTAGATCAGCTTTAATTTGTAAGTACGTTGTGTTATATATTTTGCGCTGTATTGTAGCTCATAGATGTTGCTTAACATAGGACTCTTCTATATGAACTTGTGTTGAATATATGTTTCTTATATGACATTGGATGAGATCTGATTCATTATAATTATAGTACTTTTAAATTTGAGTTATATGAGCAACACCTTATATGTAACAATTATTAGAAATTACATTATTAAATTATGTTTTCCATAGTTATGTGAAGGGGTGTTGCAAATGTAGATTTTAGTGCCATTAAAAACTACTTGACTCAAGTTTTTTTTTATAATTTTTGTGTGTGTTTCTTGAAAAGCCATATGTTTTGCACGTTTTTTTTTATTAGTATTTTGGACAGTAAAGTCTCTTCAGGTGTAGATAGTAGGAAAGTGATGCTTTTTCTACTGCATTTAGCTTGAACTAAATAGTAGTGAATTTCTCTTTAGAACATAGTTTCATAGTTGACCTCGCAACGTGTGGCATACTCCCATACCCTGCTGAGTTTATATGGGCTGGTACATCTTATGAATACAATGTTTAACAACTGCTTAGGTTTCTGAAGTGATGTTTATATTCTATGGCATTTCACAGGGACGATGAAGGATATATGAATGTTTTAGGTATAATAGTGATTTGCTGGTGGGTTAGTTCTAGCCAAGTGAGAAGATGAGAATCCTCACTATCCATTCGTTCACTCTCTTCTCAGTATTTTCATCATTATTTTATTTTTCTTAGGGCGGCTAGTAAGAATACTACCTCCATTTTCCCTGTGTGTTGTAAAAGTTGATTAAAGGGGATGGAGAAAAAGGGACTAGAAATATGCAGCACCGTCCGTATTTTCGTCTTGCATAAGACTCAAGGCGTTTGCTTAACTTGGGCTTCTCCATTACAAGGGAGAGTATGTCCTTTGTATAATCTTAGATAGAGATGATAGTGATAAAAAAGAGAAGGTAGTTGTGGATGGAAGATATCTGAAGTAATCAAGATTTACAGCGGAATTTTAATTAAATTGTTCTATGTTTGTCACAAAGGAGCATATATCTCTGGCCATTCGTACATTCAATAATGAGGAGTTTCTGTATACGTAGCATAAAATTGATATGTGTAAATATCGTTTCAGTATATTTACAGATGTGTAAAAGGGAGTATGTCTTGAAATTGGAATGAAATTATTCGTATCTTCTCAATGTAATATTTATTTTCATATTGTTCAAGGCAATATTGCTGACTTATGTTATATGGTACATGTTGGAACATTGAGTGCCAATTGAAAGTCTTTCTTAATCTACCTCTGTTTATGTACAGAGATTGATATTCCCCTCGAAAGGAATTGTTGATTCAATTCCTTCTATTGTTCTGGTGGCAGCTTTCATACCAGAACCCTTTCTTATGCCTTTGACTATATGTGAGAGAGATATAGTAAGGAGATTCACAGTTTCGATTCATTTAAGTGACTTTTACAACACATAGGGATACTCTGAGGAGTTGTTCTTGACCCTTTCCCAAATTAAAAAAGAAAATATAGAATAAGAGCGAATTCACTATGGGAGACAGAGGATGCTCAACTATTTTATAGAAGATCATTCACCGACTGCACAACAATGAGTTAAAAATTAATGTATATATTTTTAACTTTTTATTCGATTAGTAGGCAGCCATTTTGGCTGTGAATGAGTATGTAATTCATAGTCTACTTAAATAGAAGGGATGAAGTAAATCCCATTTGTCAGTTATTGCCCATGCTGAACCTGTGAAAACTCTATATTGAATATAGGTATCAGATGAGGGTTCCAGTATTACTAGTCAGAAAAGAATTTGCATTAATTTGGTATCTCAGTACAGTGTATCAAAGAACTAGGCTTTGGATTTGCCTAGTCGCTCCTTCAGCTTTGAAGGACCAGTGAAATTTTGACAGATTAGAACCTACAGTATTTAATGACAAATTGTATGAAGTTCTCTTTCCAGTTTGTATATTAAATTGTAATATATGTTTTCAGATCCCATGCTCACTCTGAAACAGAGGTTGTCCATAGATCATCCGAGAGGGAGGCTGGAGAGGTCAGCCTTGAAGAAGGAGAACTCAGTGAAGATGAACTGGAGAAGAAGAGAGCTCAACTCATGAAAGAATTAGAGAATATAAACTGAAATAATAATTTACCGAACTTTTCTATATAATTTAAAATCAGTACTGCTAGTAACAGTCTTGATATACACATTTGTTCTCATTAACGATACATATCTAATGTATCTGTGGATATATTGCAAAATGTATCTTAAGAATGCAAGTACAGGTGATATGCATATTTCTTATCACTAATGATACATATCTAACATATCTGTGCATAATATACAAAATATATCTAAAGATTGAATCAAGATGGAGGTAAAGAAAACGATTTTGAAGCTATTAATATATACAGTATCGTTGATACTACACATGCAGATAGCACCAAGTAAAAAAAATGTGACAACTGACAGTATATCCCCATAAAAATATGATTATAAAATGGGTAGCATACGTAGTTGGAAATGTGTAATGAGTAACAGCTTGTATATATGGTGACATAGAGTCTGAAATGGGCTTGATTTTACTCTTTCTTTCATAAGGTATTGCTTAACTGATAATAATGATACCTGTTCTTTAGTATGCTTTCTGGTATTTGTCTTCAATAGATGAACAAATAAATAATATAAGACTGCCTAATAATGTTCATTGGTAATGATGAAGCAAGCAGTTAGAAAGCGTACACTTTGCATAGTGTATCAAATGGAGGTGGCTCTACGATATCACAAAAGTTTTGTCTTACCATCTCCATGTCTAATTATCTTGTGTGACTATTTTTTGTCACTGTTAGTTTTTTTATTGATGGGTAGGAACAGTTGATTCTGCAAAAATGAGTATAAACGGAGTTTGTACAATGCTAAGAATTATCTGACATTTGTAGTCTTCTCAAGTATTACAGAAGATTCAGACTTTCTAAGCTGATGACTGTCAATGAAATCTGTAGAAAACTTTTTGGTGTTTATATACACATATCCCATTGTGCAGGTTAAGGATAAAAATGTTGAATTATAATGCTGTGGTGTTAAGAATTTTCAGCGGGAGTTTGTACACACCACTGTAATGAGACATTTCTGAAGGAGAGGACCTGGACTGTTAGTGTCTTTGGCATAGGTTCTTCCTTCAGAGCTGCAAATCAAAAGAGGATGCTAAGCAAATCACACAAGGAGCAGCAGATGAGGCCAAACTGTTACAACCAACCCCTGCCTCTCACGGGACCCAAGAACCTGGGCGAGGCTTTGGTCACCAGGGCAATTACCTCATCTCAGTACAACACTCGACACAATTTTTTTCTGCACCGAGAAATTACTCTCTGGCAGTACAGTGTTACCCCAGTTATTCGCGCTTCTTGGTTCGCGTTCTCACTCTATCGCGGTTTATTTTGGGATAAATTATTATTTTATTTTATGGGTATACGCAAAAATATTAAAATATTGAAAAAAAGCATTTTCAGTATTTTCATTTTTTTTTTTTTATTTACGTTGCGTGCTGTTATTTATAATGTAAAGGGTGTTTTTTTAACAGTGCAGGGAGGGTTTATACAGTTCGTAAACGAAAAAATAATTGTAAATGAGTATGTGTCACGTCATTATCACCTCATTCACCGTAATTTTATCTATCACTTTCATAAAAATTTACGTTGCTTGCTGTTATTTATAATGTAAAGGGTGTTTCTTTAACAGTGCAGGGAGGGTTTATACAGTACGTAAACGAAAAAATAATTGTGAATGAGTATGTATGTCACGTCATTATCACCTCATTCACCGTAATTTTATCTATCACTTTCATAAAAATTTACGTTGCTTGCTGTTATTTATAATGTAAAGGGTGTTTTTTTAACAGTGCAGGGAGGGTTTATACAGTACGTAAACGAAAAAATAATTGTAAATGAGTATGTATGTCACGTCATTATCACCTCATTCACCGTAATTTTATCTATCACTTTCATAAAAATTTACGTTGCTTGCTGTTATTTATAATGTAAAGGGTGTTTTTTTAACAGTGCAGGGAGGGTTTATACAGTACGTAAACGAAAAAATAATTGTAAATGAGTATGTATGTCACGTCATTATCACCTCATTCACCGTAATTTTATCTATCACTTTCATAAAAATTTACGTTGCTTGCTGTTATTTATAATGTAAAGGGTGTTTTTTCAACAGTGCAGGGAGGGTTTATACAGTACGTAAACGAAAAAATAATTGTAAATGAGTATGTATGTCACATCATCATCACATTCACGGCAAGTTTTCCTATCACTTTCATAAAAATTTACGTTGCTTGCTGTTATCTATAATGTTAAGGGTGTTTTTTTTAACAGTGCAGGGAGGGTTTATACAGTACGTAAACGAAAAAATAATTGTAAATGATATGTATGTCACGTCATTATCACCTCATTCACCGTAATTTTATCTATCACTCATAAAAATTTACGTTACTTGCTGTTATTTATAATGTAAAGGGTGTTTTTTTAACAGTGCAGGGAGGGTTTATACAGTGTAAACGTAAAAAATATATTAAAATATCTATGTACATATAGGCAGATCCTACTTCGCGGATATCCTGGTTCGCGGTGGGTCCCGGAACCGAACTACGGCGATAAGTGAGGCAACACTGTATCTTGAAACCTTTCTAGATGGAGACATATAGAAAAACCCAGGAAACACGTTATAGAAGACTTCATCGCACACAACCACATATGCCAATAACTCGACAAACACTCCTTGAGAGCTTTGTGGGCAAGCCTGGGATTGGCAGTGGGCTCCCTTAGAGAATTGGGGCTGTTCGGCCAGGCAGTGTAGAGAACAATAACACCCGCTGAAGGAGAACTATTTTCATCTCTTTGCCTTTCAGGCACTCCCTACCTTATCTATCCATGTAAAAGCTAGTCTTGACTTTTTTCCCCATTCTTATTGTTGCATTGATGAAATTTATTACCATTTTCCGTCTTTAACATCCTTATTGCATTCCTCTGGATATTACAGTGTTCTTACAGAGCTCAATGTACCACTATACACTTCTCATGAACCTTTCATTATTCTTTTGTCATATCCAGTTAATTGCTTTTTATTTTTATGTCCAAACAAATTGTACATTACTGCTCAAACAGGATTTCCAAGACCTTATCCTACTCAAACAGGATTGCCAAGACCTTATCCTATCTGAGTAAACACCAGGAAAGGAACCAAAAGTTAAGTTCGACTTTTCCTAATAGTTTTGTTTTCATAGCATCGTTCAGTACGACACTCTTCGACATAGAATACCGCTGTTACAGAAAAGAGAATATATTATCAGTTCTCCTTTGTGAAACTGAAGTGCCTGAGTCACATCCTTAAGTCGCCGTCATCAACTCAGTCTTCATGGTGAGTACTCGGTACAATGTAGTTTAATTTCAAGTTGACTACTACTATTGTTGTTGTTATACTATCACTTTGCTTGAAAAAGCAATAATTAGTGACATCTCTTGATGTTCTTAACTATGGGGCAGCTAATCGTTACCTAACCCCTTACATCCTTTAAGGAAGTTGTATTATGATATTGGTCTCGGTCTAATGATATTTGGTCAGTTAAGTCAAGATTCGGATAGTGGCTGGGTGTTAGAGTACATGACTTTGATTTGTCAGGCCGGTGGTTGGAATCCCTCCACAGTCTAAGGTAAGAAAGATAATTCACTCGGGGTATCGGTCACCCTCTACCAAAAACAAATCCCCTCTGTCATGGGGCACTATCCTACCCCTTACTAGAAAATAGAGTCCGTGACGTAGTACTGGATTGGATGTTAAGATTCGGATAGTTCAGGATAAAGAGAGTGGTCAGCCATACCACAGTTCCTCCTCAAACAGTTGTGGAAAAATGAATGAAATTTCACATAGTCAAATTGAAGAGCGGAAGGACAGTATTGGTGTGTCTCTTCTACTAGTCCTTACAAAGTCAGCGGGTGAAATGATTACACTATAGAGGCCAATTAAAGAATTAAAAGTCATTAATTCAGGCACGAGACTTAGGTAAGCTTGTATCTGCTCTCGGCTGCTGCATCTTAATAATGGGATATAGGCCTTAGTTATATTGTACAGTCATGTTAATCAGTATTTTGTGAAATATGTATCGTACTGTCATTAATAATTTACAATATATTATTTGTTAAAGATAAATGCTGAATATAAACAAGCTTGTCGTAGCAATATCGTACAAATATAAGTGAATTAACTTGTATGATGAGCTTTGTAGAATCCCTGTTTAAATAGGCATAGAATTTGTTTTCTACACTGCTTAATAGATTAAAAAAAATAATTTATACAGAACTAAAATGTTTTTTCTTTAAATTATTATTATAATTTTTTTTAGTCTAGATTCTTTATACATGATTTTCGTTGGGATACCAAAATATAGAATTTGTTATGCAAGCTCTCTCTCCCTTTTATAACAAAGAGAGGAAATTCTACAAGTACTGCCAGAACCTATTCTTCACTTTCTCCTATTTGTCTGCAAAACAAAGTGAATATTAAGTTAATAATAATTTCCCTCGCCCCTCATTGAATAAATGCTGTGAAGCGTCGCTTCTGATATGTGGTATACAACCCGCTTCGTTCCGTGGAGGATAAGTGTAATGATAACGTAAGACAACATCAAGGCTGGGACTGAGAGTATTGGAATATGTTGTATCCTATATACTGCCTACACATTATGCATCATAAATACATAGCTGGAAGTAGCAGGCCAATTGTGGAAATAATTCCTGTCATGAGATAATGTTTGAGACTAGCCGTGCAAGGGTAGCCGTTCATTGGATTGTCGTAGATCATCCTGGAAAAAAAATCTGTCTTCTCTTCATTCATACTAACTCACCAGACATGAGTACACAAATAAATATTGCAGGCCGTTAATGAAATCAACATCACCATATGCTCAGATGTAAGTTGTGATGGATTAAAGAGACTTTGTAACTTTCGAAAGCTAATCCAATACTTTTAGAAACCCAAAAGAATTTCAGTAAACAGAGAAATAGGCTCACAAGAACAGAAGAAAAATTTTCGTTTCAGAGTTCTTCCAGACAAAGGGGAGATAAAGAAGATAATGACAGAAGATCAGGGGATGGGGCCTCATTAAGATTGTTATACACAAATGCTGATGGATTAGCTGGTAAGGCAGTAGAATTAAAAGATAGGATTCGCAACAGTAAGGCAGATATAGTAGCAATTACAGACTTTAAGTTGAGTGAGGACATAAACAGTGTCACAGTTTTTCCTAAGGGCTTCAGAATACTAAGGGTTGAAAGATCTGAGAGGACTGGTGGAGGGATAGCACTGCTCATAAGTGAAAGGATTCAAGTTGAAGAAATAAACTTGGCTATAGAAAGTGAGTTCAAGGAATTTCTTGTTGCTCGCATAATTACTGGGTCAGAGAGCATTATAATAACTTTTATACAACCCACCAAGGAACCAAAATAGGCTTGAAGTTTATGAGGAAAGTCATATAGGTACTATTGAAGTCATAAACTCAGTTGTTAACATGGCACGGGAAAAAAAAAATGTAGGATTTTGATTATGGGAGACTTTAATCATAAAGAGATAGATTGGATAAATCTTGACCCACACAGTGGTGAGGACTCATTCGGGGCAAGATTCCTAGATTGCGTACAAGGGAATTTCCTACACCAACATGTAATGGAACCAACAAGGGCCAGGGGTGGGGATGAGCCATCACTACTTGATCTAGTGTTCACAGATAATGTGTTGGATATTGAAAAAATTGAGTATGAACCACCAATTTGAAAGAGTGACCGCTGTGTGTTGTTGATGGAGTATATCATTGAAGACATTCTTCCTGAGAGTAGAGGCACTGAGGACATGAGGAGGAACTATCCGAAAGGAGATTACATCAAAATGAATGAGCTTTTTGCAGTTATTGACTGGAGAACCTTATTTTACAACAAATCTGTACAAGAAATGTATGACATCTTTTGTGAGAAATATGGGAAGATAGTAGATTGCTGCATACCTGTCACCAAAGTAGGAGTAATTCATGCCAGAGAGAAATGGTTCGATAATGGGTGTAAAAGAGCTAAGGAGTGGAGAGACAAATGCTGGAAAAGGTATAGGAGGAGAAAAAACATAAATGCCTGGCAAACCTACAAAAGAGCAAGAAATGACTACCTAAGTAAAAGGAGAGAGGCAGAGAGAGACTATGAGAGGGACATCACCAGGAAGGCTAAAGAAAATCCCAAGCTTTTCCACAGCTTTATCAGAGGAAAACTGAAGGTAAAAGAACAGGTTTTAAGGATAAAGAGAGCGGATGGAAGCATCACTGAGACGGATGAAGAGATCTGCAAAGAATTGAACAAGGAGTTTCAGTCAGTATTTACAGTAGAAAATACCCCACCCCCTCAGATTGCAGTGATAGAAGCTCAAGGGCCGGTATTAGAGAACATCAACCTTACAGCCACAGAGGTATGCAAAGCGCTGATGGATTTAGATGTTCATAAAGCTACAGGTCCTGATGACATATCCCCTCATGTGCTTAAAAAATGCGCAAACACAATATCAGTGGCACTAAGTATCATATTTAAGGAGTCACTGGAGTCGGGGGAGATTCCAAGATGCTGGAAAAAAGCAAATGTGATACCTATCTTCAAAAAGGGAAGGAGGGATACGGCTCTGAACTATAGACCAGTTTCCTTGACCAGCATAGTTTGCAAAGTTATGGAGAAACTACTAAGGAAACATATCTCTCTTCACTTGGAATCCTTCAACTTTTTGTCAGTGAGGCAACATGGCTTCAGAGAAGGTAGATCAACAGTAACAAACTTATTAGAATTTTATGATGAGGTAAGCCAAATCTTAGAGGAAAGAGAGGGCTGGGCAGATTGCATATTCCTAGACTTCCAGAAAGCGTTTGACACTGTTTCACATGGGAGACTTATTAGGAAGCTGCAATCAATGGCTAGAATAGGTGGAAATGTTTTGGAATGGATAAAAACTTACTTAGAAGGAAGGGAACAGAGGGTTAGAGTAAGACACTCAGTGTCTGAATGGAGAAGAGTTAGTAGTGGAGTTCCACAGGGTTCAGTTTTAGGGCCACTTTTGTTCCTTGTATATGTAAATGACCTACCAGAGTCTGTAAATTCATTCATGAATATGTTTGCAGATGATGCAAAGATTGTGAAGAAAGTAAAAAACGAGAACAATGGTAGAGAACTTCAGGAGGATCTAAATAATCTGCATGAGTGGTCAGAAAAGTGGCTAATGAAATTCAATACTTCAAAATGTAAGGTAATGAGAATGGGTACAAGTGCAAGAAGGCCCAAGCTTGACTACTCGGTGGCTGGAGTACAACTTCAAGAGACAGAAAATGAGAGAGATCTAGGAGTAAACATACTGGCAGATTTGTCTCCAGAAATACGTATAAATGGCATAGTAAGGGCAGCATATGCATTCTTATCAAATGTAAGGGTGGCCTTCAGGCACATGGACAAGGAAATGTTCAGAAATATTTATGTAACCTATGTGAGACCAAAACTCGAATATGCAGCCCCATTTTGGAATCCGCACTTGAAAAAGCACATAGCTAAGCTTGAAAAAGTTCAAAGACATGCCACGAAACTGGTGCCAGAAATACGCAATCTCAGTTATGATGAGAGGCTGAGGGAATTAGACTTACCATCACTCGAAGCTAGAAGAGTGAGGGGGGATATGGTGACAGTCTTTAAATTCCTTCATGGTTATAATAGAGTGGATAGGGATGGATATTTTGATATGGCTGGCTCTGGAACTAGAGGTCATAGTTTGAAGCTTCGTAAGAAAACTTCTTTGCATGATGTAAGGAAATACTTTTTCAGTGTAAGAGTAGTTGATAATTGGAATTGGCTAAGCGAGGAGGTAGTTAATGCTATCTCAATCCATAGTTTTAAGGACAGGTATGATAAGTATCACTAAGTATAAAATGGAACCGATCGGGAGACGGGAAGATACGAGCTTTGGGCTCTTTCCCGTAAACACAATTAGGTAATCACAAAAGAAAGATTTCCTCTACCGAATATATATATATTTATTCACAGCAAATGCATTTCATTTACGTGTTAATAGCACTTAAGGTTTGTGAACTGAATATCGATAATGATACTGATACCCTAAATATTGATCAAAATGTTCTTTTACAGCATATTAGGTTTTAAATACAGCGTAAATACTACAATCTTACTTAGTGAATATATATATATATATATATATATATATATATATATATATATATATATATATATATATATATATATATATATATATATTATATATATATATAATATATATATATATATATATATATATATATATATATATATATATATATATATATATATATATATATATATATATATATATATATATATATATATATATATATATATATATATATATATATATATATATATATATATATATATATATATATATATATATATATATAATCATGAAGAGATAAGAGGTTAAATTACACAGGTATGCATTTAAAGACTCAAATCCTATTATTAGTCATACACAACTAGCCTTAATTGATACATGCACATATAGTGATTCGGGGATAAATTCCATGTCTGTATGTATGTCGAGGTAAACAAGCTATACCAAACGAGATAAGAAGTCACGTGACTCATTCCAAACACCATGTGACGAAACACTTTATATAAACATTATAGAAATAGATTACCTTGATATATTCAAGAAACACGTACAGGGTGCACACAGTTGTTCTGAAACTGCGCATGAATGTAATAACTATGATCATACTGTGTCGTGTTACAAGGTATGTTACTGCGTTTTTTTGTTTGTTTGTTATATATGGGATTTATTAGTAGTTTGCGCAGACAAGTGGCTCAGATGATTAGATGCTTAAACTGATTCCTACATTATCCTATTCATAGCACGTGTGCTCAGTTGTCATTTTCTCTAAATCAACAGTTGTATAATTACAATGTTGTTTTGTGATATTTTAGATACAATTTGAGGAGGGTGCTTTTACTGCTTTTTGAGGAGGGTATTTTCATTGTTTATCTTGTAATACTGTCCCAAGTATGTATTATAAGCCAATGTCTAAAATTTACGTACATAGATATATAATTACTATATCTTCAGATAGACTGGACAAACAGATTACTAAAGAGAATACGCAGAATTAGTGAGACAAATCCAGCCATGGGGGGCATTACCAGCTCAACTCGGTGGCTGTCCCAAGACCGTTTCAACAGAGAGAGTTGGTGCGAGGAAGAATATTCAAATGTCAGGGTTTAAGCCAAAACCAACCACTAGTCTCCCAGAAGGTTAGTGAGACACAACGACCCAATATGATCAAGGGAAATCAGCCTTGGGGAAGCAAGCCGGGAATATTGAATATATAAAAAGTTCATAGCTTTGGGCGGAAAAAAAAAAAAAAAAAAAAAAAAAAAAAAAAAAAAAAAAAAAAAAAAAAAAAAAAACTTCTACAGGTCCTAAGCGGACTGCCCGCTGGGAGCTAATATGACTTCCTTGGGAGGTCCGGGGCTAACGTGGCTGATTTATGATCCGTTTTATTAGAAAGTCATTCATACCAATACAGTCTTATTTCCGATCCAGTAAATACCTTGCATCTTTACCTCTCTTCTGTCTTTAACATAATTTTATTTTTTTCCTTTATTATTTCGCTTCAATATTCCTTAATCAGATACGTAAAATGAGTGGTGCCATTCATATTGGTCCCATCAAGAATTTGCTTCCCCTCTTTTGATTTAAAAGATGTCACATCAAAGCTCTTGATAACTTTGAAACCCATCTTGCTGACGATAATCTCAGTGATGGGATTAGAGGCTTGTATAGAGGCAACGTCGCATCCGTTTTCCTTGCATATGCCTTCACTCACCTGAGGGGAAAACTTAATAATGTCAACACGTGCTTTGGCATATGTACAGTTATATGATATGATATAGTTGAAAGTGCGAAATTACGTACATTCGTGCATGAGTTATAAGGCATGTATGAGCGTGTTTGTTCAATTGTTAAATATTTTGTTCTTTCTGTGAAGGTTGAAAATAATTTTTATGTGAAGGGTTATTATTATTATTATTATTATTATTATTATTATTATTATTATTATTATTATTATTATTATTCCTGCTGTTGCTGCTACTACCACTCACCCTTATAAGTTCCTTCCCAAGTCCTTTGCCACTGTAATCTGGATGAGTCGTCAAAAGAAAAAATTCAAATTGCTTCTTCTTCCCAAAGTCTCGTAGAACATTAGTACCGAGACATAATTGCTCCATCATTTCACGATACAGTCTACACTGCAATATTAGAAAAATATTCAATGTACATATAATAATAATAATAATAATAATAATAATAATAATAATAATAATAATAAACCTATAAATACTATTGTATATTATCTACAGAGATATGATTTAATTTGGCATTTTTTTGTAGTAGTGTGTGCAGAAAGGAGCAGGAATTTCAAAAGACATTGCAAAGAATTAAAAAAAAAGACATCAATAATAATAATAATAATAATAATAATAATAATAATAAGAAGAAGAAGATTAAGAGGGAAAAGAAGACGCAAAAGAAGAAGAAAGAATAGGAGAAACGGAACAGAGCGAAATAACAAAATCAGTAAATAAAAGATAAACAGGAATCACTTTACCTTTTCCGTAGGATAATCGCCTAGTTGGATAACATCATCAGTCTCTGGTGTTATAATAACATTCAGCATGACTCCTACGAGTCTTCCTGTTGCTTTCTCTCTCATTCCCACGCTGATATTGCCGGGCAGACAACTGTCTACGACGTTGGCAAGGTAAGGGTGCATGTCCTCGGCAGATATGCTTAGTCCTAAACACTGATATATATAATATATATATATATATATATATATATATATATATATATATATATATATATATATATATATATATATATATGAAATAAAAATAAAAATTAATAACTTCAGATACGCGAAAAGGCTATGTAAATTGTAGAATATATATATATATATATATATATATATATATATATATATATATATATATATATATATATATATATATATCAAATAAGCACATTACATATGTGAAAACATGAATAATTTTTTACCCCGACCGGGACTCGAACCTAGGACTTATGATTACTATGTCAAGGCGCTACCACTACACCACAGAAGGTTAAAAGGAATCCAACCTTATAGCTTATATCTGCTATACTTAGGAATGAACGCATTCTATCTGAATGCCACTATGTTCATATTACAGATTCCCCAACCTCACTCGTGGCTTCATTTTAGCATTTAATTCAATTCCCCAATCTCATTCGGGCATGAAATATCAAATAAGCACATTACAAATGTGAAAACATGAATCATTTTTTACCCCGACCGGGACTCGAACCTAGGACTTATGATTACTAAGTCAAGGTGCTACCACTACACCACAGAGGGTTAAAAGGAATCCAACCTTATAGCTTATATCTGCTATACTTAGGAATGAACGCGTTCTATCTGAATGCCACTATGTACATATTACAGATTCCCCAACCTCACTCGTGGCTTCATTTTAGCATTTAATTCAATTCCCAATCTCATTCGGGCATGAAATATCAAATAAGAACATTACATATGTGAAAAATGAATCAATTTTTACCCCGACCGGGACTTGAACCTAGGACTTATGATTACTAAGTCAAGGGAATTGAATTAAATGCTAAAATGAAGCCACGAGTGAGGTTGGGGAATCTGTAATATGAACATAGTGGCATTCAGATAGAATGCGTTCATTCCTAAGTATAGCAGATATAAGCTATAAGGCTGGATTCCTTTTAACCTTCTGTGGTGTAGTGGTAGCGCCTTGACTTAGTAATCATAAATCCTAGGTTCGAGTCCCGGTAGGGGTAAAAAAAATGATTCATATATATATATATATATATATATATATATATATATATATATATATATATATATATATATATATATATATATATATATAGATAGATGGATAGATAAAGATATATATATATATATATATATATATATATATATATATATATATATATATATATATATATATATATATATATATATATATATATAGAGAGAGAGAGAGAGAGAGAGAGAGAGAGAGAGAGAGAGAGAGAGAGAGAGAGTTTTTGAGTACCTCGATTGGAAAAAAAAAGATAAACATTGGAAGATAAAATGTGTTTTAGTTGCGGAATTTGTCGTGTATTCGCCATCTTGCCTGTTTCTGTGTTGCGAGATCAAATCGCGCAAGATGCACGATATGTCTGCTACATATGCACATTAAAACCTGGGCACTTGCGAACGTCCATGGACGAATGCGGTAAAAAAAAATATTACAAGTACATATTACCTGGTGGTAAGAGAAAAAACAAAGCTTTACCCGTATACATGTCTATCGTAAGAACTGATAAATGTGATAAGTGCTAGAAGGGCGGGCTGTGCCACCTTCCAGAATTATTATTATTATTATTATTATCATTATTATTATTATTATTAATATTATTATTATTATTTTGGCCAGAGAATAGCTAATGGAAAACAATTAGGGTGTGGCGCTCTTTTTATATTATTTTTTTTTTCTATTTCAGAAGTGGCTATCTTATATGTTTCAGTAATACATGACTTTAAGAAATAATATATACTAATTTTCTAGTACAACTTACCGTTGGTTCTCTTGGAACATAGGCAATATCCAAAAAAGAGATGATTTCGTCTCTTTCGTGTGGTTCTAGAATATATGTCTTTATAGTATCCAAAATACTCATCTCTCCCTGTAAGAGAATGCAAATACAATTATTGTCAGTGACTGGCAAAAAAGCACTTTGTTAGATAGTTGGTGAATTACTGGTTGGAGGAGAAAACTTTGGTCTTATTCACCAGAATTCCCATCAATACCCGAAACACAATATTAATCCTAACCTAACCCATTGAAATAAACGAAAGCGTACCTTACCATCTATTCCTGAGAATGCAATAATAATGATTAGTATTATTAAATATTATAGAAACTGATCGTGATTCTATTCTGTATGTTGATGGGTGGATGGATGGCTTATCAACAATGCTGTACTCAAATGCTGATGGATAGCTGGTAAGGCAGTAGAATTAAAGGATAGGATTCACAAAAGCAAAGCAGATATAGTTGCAGTTAAAGAGACTACGTTAAGTGAGGACATAAACGGTGCCAAGTTTTTCCTAAGGGATTCGGAAAATTAAGGGTTGAAGGATCTGAGAGGACTGGTGGAGGGATAGCACTGCTTATAAGATAAAAATTTCAGGTTGAAGAAATATGCTATAGAAAGTGAGTTCCAGGAATTTCTTGTTGCTCGCATAAATACTGGGTCAGAGAGGATTATAATAAATGTTGTATATTACCCACCAAGCAATTAACATAGGCTAGAGGTTTACACGGAAAGTCATATAGGTACTATTGAAGTCATAAACTCAGTTCATAACATTGCATGGGAGAGAAAGTGTAGGATTATGGGAGATTTTAATCATAGAGAGATAGATTGGATTAATCTTGACCCGCACAATGGAGAGGACTCGTTCAGGGCAAGATTCCTAGATTGTGTACAAATGAATTTCCTACACCAACATGTACTGGAACCAACGAGTGCTAGGGATGGGGATGAGCCATCACTGCTTATTCTAGTATTCACAGATAATATGTTAGATACTGAAAAAAAAATGAGTATGAACCACCAACTGGATAAAGTGACCACTGAGTGTTGTTAATAAGCAAATCATCAAAGATTTCTACCTAAAAGTAGCCACTGAGAAGCACACAAGAAGGAACTATCTAAAAGGATATTACATTAGAATTTATGAGCAATTTGCAATTATTGACTGGAGGACCCTAGTTAACAACAAATTACTGAAAGAAATGTACGAAATCTTTTGTGAGGAATATGGGAAGACAGTCACTTTCTGCATACCTTCCACCAATATAGGAGTTATTCATGTCAGAGAGAACTAGTTCAGTTATGAGTGTAAGAGAGCTAAGGAGTGGAGAGCCCAGTGATGAAAAAGGTAGACTTATAGAAGAGCACAAAATAATTACCTGAGAAAAAGAAGAGGCAGAGAGATTATGAAAAGGATATCACCACAAAGGCTAAAAAAAAATTCCAAAGTTTTCCATAGATTTATCAGTCGAAATCTGTAGATCAAAGAATAGGTTTTAAAGTTAAAGGAAGCGGATGGAAGCATTGCTGGGTTGGATGAAGAGATCTGCGAAGAATTAAACAAGGAGAGTCAGTATTCACAGTTGAAACCCACCCTCTCAGATTGCAAAGACAGGAGCTCATGGGCCAGAATTAGAGAATATAATTTTTTCAGCTACAGAGGTATGAAAAGCGTTGATGGAGTTAGATGCCCATAAAGCTAAAGGTCCGGATGATATATCACCTTATATACTTAAGAAATGCGCTAAACAAATATCGGTGGCACTATGCATCATATATGAAAAGTTTCTGGAATCTGGGGAGATCTCAAGATGCTGGAGACAAGCAAACGTAATACCAATATTCAAAAAGAGAGGGAGGTATACAGCTCTAATTAATAGAACTGTTTCCTTACCCAGCATAGTTTGCTAAGTTATGGAGAAACTACTAAGAAAACACATCTCTCTTTACTTGAAATCTTCAACTTTTTGTCAATGAGACAACAAGGCTCCAGATAAGGCAGATCAACAGTGACAAACTTATTAAAATTTTATGATGAGGAATGCCAGATCTTGTAATCTCACAGGAAAGAAAGGGCTGGGCGGATTGCATATTCCTAGATTTCCAGTAGGCCTTTTATACGGTCCCATATGGGAGACTTGTTAAGAAGCTGCAAGTAAGTGGTGAGAATAGGAGAAGGGTTAGTAGTTGGGTGCCACAGGGTTCAGTTTTAGGGCCATTTTTGTTACTTTTATACGTAAATGCCCTACCAGAGTCTGTAAATTCATTCTTGAATATGTTTGTAGCTGATGTAAAGATTGTGGAGAAAGTAAGAGACAAGAACAATGGTAGAGAACTTTAGGAAAATCTAAACAGTCTGCATGAAAGGTTAGAAAAGTGGCTAATGAAATTAAGTACTTCAAAATGTAAGGTAATGAGCATGGGTGCAAGTGCTAGAAGGCCCAAGCTTGGATACTCAATAGCTGGAGTAGAACTAAAAGAGACGGAGAATGAAAGAGATCTAGGATTAAACATACTGGCAGATTTGTCTCTGGAAATGCATATAACTGGCATAGTAAGGGCAGCATATGCTTTCTTAGAAAATGTAAGGATAGTCTTCAAGCAAATGTTCAGAAATATTTATGTAACTTATGTGAGGCCTAAACTTGAATATGCAGTCCCCTTTTGGAATCCACACTTGAAAAAAACATAAATATAAGTTGGGAAAAGTTCAATGACATGCCACGAAACTGGTGCCAGAAACACCCAATCTCAGATATAGGAGAGGCTGGGGGTATTAGATTTTCCCTCACTCGAAACTGGAAGAATGAGGGAAGGATATGGTGACGGATTTTTAAATTCCTTTGTGAGATTGACAGAGTGGATAGGGCTCGATATTTTCATATGGCTATCTCTAGAACTAGAGACCATGGTTTGAAGCTTCGTAAGAAAAGCTCTTTGCAGGATGTAAGGAAGTACTTTTTTAGTGGAAGAGTAATTGATGACTGGAAGTCGCTAAGAGAGTGGTAGTGAATGCTAACTCAATTCATAGTTTTAAGGAAAAACATGATAATTATCACTGAGTACAAAAATGAACCCTACCAGGAGATGAAAAGTCGCTAATATAGGGCTATTTCCTGTAAGCACAATTAGGTAATTACATAAAGAATTTCAGGAAGACCTAAACAGTCTCCATGAGTGGTCAGCAATGTGGCTAATGAAATTTAATACTTCAAAGTATAAGGTGATAAGAATGGATAGAAGTGCGAGAAGGCCCAAGATTGAATACTCAATCGCAGGTACATAACTTCAAGAGACAGAGAATGAGAGATATCTATGAGTAACATACTGACGGATTTGTCACCGGAAAAGCATATGCTTTCTTAGCAAGTGTAAGGGTAGCCTTCAGATATATGGACAAGAAATATATATGTAACTTATGTGGGGCCAAGGCTTGATTATTCAGCCCCCTTTTAGAATCCACAGTTGAAAAAGCATATAAATAAGCTGGAAAAAGTTCATAGACATACTACAAAACTGGTGCCAGAAATACGTAATCTCAGTCATGAGGAGAGGCTGAGAGAATTAGACTTTCCATCCCTCGAAGTTAGAAGACTGGGGGGAGATGGAAATGGTGCCATCTAGTGATGACACCCTGAATAAGGCTGAGAGAGTTCTCTCAAAGCCGATATTTTGATATGCCTGGCTCTAGAACTAGAGGTCATAGTTTTAAGCTTCGTAAGAAGACTTCTTTGCATGATGCTATGAAGTGCTTTTAAGTGTAAGAATAGTTGATGACTGGAATTCGCTAAGCTAGGAGGTAGTTAATGCTAACTCAATTCATAGTTTTAAGGACAATTATCGTAAGTATCGTCGAGTATAAAAATGGAACTGACTTAGAGACGGTGGGTTACGAGCATAGGGCCCTTTCCCGTAAGCACAATTAGGTACTTAAGCACTCACAACACACACACACACGAATATATATATATATATATATATATATATATATATATATATATATATATATATATATATATATATATATATATATATATTTTTATTTTTTTATTTTTTATTTTTTTTTTATTTTTATATTTTTTTTTTTCGAAATTCTAGTTTTATTGAAAATTTATTTGTAACTATATCTGTCTATCTCGAACTGATTTTTAGATATTTATAAAGAAAAATAACCTGGAAACCGCCGTAGCGTAGCGGTAGAATGCTTGACTCAGGAAGTAACGAACCAGTGTTCTAACCAACGGCAGGGCGATAGGAAGGGCATCCAGCCTAAATTCCCCTGCTATATTCAGTCTGTGTTCACCCCAAATGGATATTAATTTGACACAAAATGTAAAAAAAAAATATCATATAATGACCCCAAAAGACCTTAAAAAAAAAAAAAAAAAAAAAAAAAATTGGTATCGGTGCTGTAAATACATCCATTCCCTGTTAATACAGTGAAAGTTCTTCATCTCACAAGTGTTAAGGCCAAAATGACTTGGTGCCTAAGTACTGAAGATAATGCTTGAAGTCACAGACACTGTGCATGTGACGGCTTGAATGGTCAAGGTTAGGCAGCGATATTTAACTTACGTCATCTAATACGAGTGCCATACTGGATAGAGCCGGGTCAAAACGATATAGGCCGAAATAATGGGTCTTGTTTTATGATTATCTTAGTGGTAACGTCCGTAACTTTAAGACGTCAGGTTGAGGGTTCGCGGCCCACCACGGTCTGAGGTTAGAAAGGGTATTCACTCAGGGTAACGATCACACATGTCAAGACCAAAATCCTTCGCAAGAAGGCACCGTCCTAGAGATTAGTAGAAATGGAGTCCATGACGTCAAACCGATCACAATGTAACTATATTGGGTCAGACCGTCTCTCTTAAACCTTCTCAAGGTCATCCCAAGGGCAAGCATGACTGCGTTGCATAAATTGATGAGAAATCAAGATAAGTTCCTCGGCAAAATGGTAGCGTCTGCGACACTAAGGCGGCAGGGCTCGCTCCCCGTCACGGACTGAGGTTAGTAAGGGCATACACTCAGGGTAACGATTACATCTGCCAAAACAAGTCCTTCGTAAGAAGGCAACCGTCCTAGCCCTTAGTAGAAAAGGAAGTTCGTCACGTAAAACCGAATCCATCCATCCTCGGGTTATTTTTCCTGATTTGATGCATAATGGATAAAATATTCTTAGCGAAATATGAGAGAAACATTTTCTTAAAGGGAAGGAGGGATACGGCTCTGAACTATAGACCAGTTTCCTTGACCAGCATAGTTTGCAAAGTTATGGAGAAACTACTAAGGAAACATATCTCTCTTCACTTGGAATCCTTCAACTTTTTGTCAGTGAGGCAACATGGCTTCAGAGAAGGTAGATCAACAGTAACAAACTTATTAGAATTTTATGATGAGGTAAGCCAAATCTTAGAGGAAAGAGAGGGCTGGGCAGATTGCATATACCTAGACTTCCAGAAAGCGTTTGACACTGTTCCACATGGGAGACTTATTAGGAAGCTGCAATCAATGGCTAGAATAGGTGGAAATGTTTTGGAATGGATAAAAACTTACTTAGAAGGAAGGGAACAGAGGGTTAGAGTAAGACACTCAGTGTCTGAATGGAGAAGAGTTAGTAGTGGAGTTCCACAGGGTTCAGTTTTAGGGCCACTTTTGTTCCCTGTATATGTAAATGACCTACCAGAGTCTGTAAATTCATTCATGAATATGTTTGCAGATGATGCAAAGATTGTGAAGAAAGTAAAAAACGAGAACAATGGTAGAGAACTTCAGGAGGATCTAAATAATCTGCATGAGTGGTCAGAAAAGTGGCTAATGAAATTCAATACTTCAAAATGTAAGGTAATGAGAATGGGTACAAGTGCAAGAAGGCCCAAGCTTGACTACTCGGTGGCTGGAGTACAACTTCAAGAGACAGAAAATGAGAGAGATCTAGGAGTAAGCATACTGGCATATTTGTCTCCAGAAATACATATAAATGGCATAGTAAGGGCAGCATATGCATTCTTATCAAATGTAAGGGTAGCCTTCAGGCACATGGACAAGGATATGTTCAGAAATATTTATGTAACCTATGTGAGGCCAAAACTCGAATATGCAGCCCCCTTTTGGAATCCGCACTTGAAAAAGCACATAGCTAAGCTTGAAAAAGTTCAAAGACATGCCACGAAACTGGTGCCAGATCAGGACACGGGAAGATACGAGCTTTGGGCTCTTTCCCGTAAACACAATTAGGTAATCACACACACACACACACACACACACACACACACACACACACACACACACACACACACACACACACACACACACACACACACACACACACACACACACACACACACACACACACACACACACACACACACACACACACACACACACACACACACACACACACACACACACACACACACACACACACACACACACACACACACACACACACACACACACACACACACACACACACACACACACACACACACACACACACACACACACATATATATATATATATATATATATATATATATATATATATATATGTTACAGTTAATACGTATAATCAGTTAATATGTATATTCCCTGAAAAAAAACCCGTTAATACATATATTACCTAACCTAACCTAACTAACCTACTTTTAGTATTGTCTTGAATATCAAGAGTTATCGCATTTTATTTTTCATATTGTATTGTCATATTTTCACTTCACCCCTTCAATTTTAAGTTTAGGGAATATGTATAAAAAATGCCTCCAAATTTCAGGTAATATGTATAATAACTGAAATTTTTAGTTATTCTGTATATTCCCTGAGTGAAACAGGTATTATATCTATTAACTGTTTTTTTTTCAGGGAATATACATATTAACTGATTATACATATTAACTGTAACATATATATATATATATATATATATATATATATATATATATATATATATATATATATATATATATATATATATATATATATAATGGAAGAGAAAGAGAAATAAATGAGCAAATGTCTAATACAGAAGTGCGTTGAAATGCGTCGGGAAGTAGAAGTGCGTTAATTTAATGATAGAAAATCATATGTCGCTATCGAGTTTGAACTAGTTTTCTCCTAGGCTGTACTTTTTCATACGATATATATGACCAGGGAACAGAATCACAAAACACGACACAGGATGCATTATAAATAGTGTATCCTGCAATGTTTAGTGTTAAGGATCTTGTTTTGTTTTCTTTTTTTCTTCTTCAGGATCTCATACTGGTAAAAAAAAAAACTGAACATTGTAAAGGAAACTACTTTACTGTGTTGTTGCTTCATAATTTTAATTGTTAGATAAATAGACAAAAAGAGCAGATTTTCTTTTATGTCTGGTGGAAATCCTGTTGTGAAGGCAACTGTCATATCTTTTTTTTTTTACCAAAGTCAAGAATCAAACACATTGTGTGTGTGTGTGTGTGTGTGTGTGTGTGTGTGTGTGTGTAATATTTATTTATGATAAACTTCATACGATATAGACGACGAAGCTGGGGAAGATTATTGCAATTATGTAATTAAATTTATAGAATACTTTATCATCAGTTTCAGATAATTCCAAGGTGACAAATACACTGATTTGCTTAGCTTGTGATTCCCCGTCTCCTTGTTGTAGTTAAAAGAGTTGAGTATCTCGTTACTGTTCTCTTTGTGGAAGTATTATATAATTACCCTATAGGTAATGGATAATTAAGCATAATGCAGCATATATATATATATATATATATATATATATATATATATATATATATATATATATATATATATATATATATATATATATATATATATATATATATATATATATATATATAGGCATACATTTTCAAGAATACCTGGTGCTGATGCACAAAATATTGTTGCGGTTATTATTATTATTATTATTATTATTATTATTATTATTATTATTATTATTGGAAAACAGTAACAACTTAAAAATGGAAATGGAAACCTACTTTGGACTTTTTGTTTAATAATTAATTACATAAAATCCAAGCTTTCGCTTTCCACTAAAAGCATTTTCAAGATTCCATTATACATTCTTGTTATAGAGCTTATCTTCAACTCTGTTGGAGTACCTAAATCTCGATTTCAAGAAATTAATTATAAAACAATATTGTATTCATCGTCATTATTATTATTTCCCTCTACATACAGTGTCTCATTCCCTCTTGTAAAGAGGGTGGCCGAGCCAAAGAGCACTCATTCAGCACTAGCCAATACAGACATCATTTACTCCTTTTAGTGCCTTGGGGATAAATGGCTGCCAACTTTCCTCCCATCCTGCTTAGGTCACCCACAGAATGGATGGGCAAGAATATTAGGCCGTAAAGCCCGACAGCCGCAGCTGATTTACCACCACTGCTTCATCACATAGCAACCCCTCACAACTGTGCTAGCAGGTGCGAAGAGATTCCTTTAGCCCTAGTCACCTTCACTCATTAACATCTCCTACATGCTCTCTTCCTGCTCCAATGGCAGTCCACCGTGCATCCAATGCTCTATTCACGCCATTCATCTATCAAATTCTAGGTCTTGCTTTTGACCTTACTCCAACCACTTCTGCACTCATCACCCTCTTTGCTAGTCGTTCATTACATATACTTTCCATGTGTCCAAATCATCTCAATACTCTCTGATCTCACTTGTCTGACAGCATTCTTTCAACACTCGTTCTCTTCCTCGCCACTTCATTTCTCACTCTATTCTATATTCACCAAGCAAACTTCTCAGACACCTCAAATAATAAGGCAAAAAACGACATAATTAATCTTATGCATATTGTTGTGGTATATGTTTTTTTCATGCATGCCCTCAGACATACCCCCCCCCAAATAAAAAAGTAAAGGTTACATAAAAAGAACACTCACTGCTCTGACTGGAAAAGAGTAGACGGAGAATTAGAAAGAGTATCACAAGTTCTTATTAATAATGGATATCCTAATAAAGAAGTAATTAGGAAAATAAAAAAGGATATCGATAACTATTTTGAAAAGGAAATGTACCCAACACCATCTACAGAAACGGTAAATAAACAGAATATAAAGCTGTATGATAAAGGTATTCTGAATAGTGACTTCAAGAAAGAAAAGACAATGGAAGATATTATTAGACGGAGTAAAAAGCACTAGTACGGACAAGAAACTTCAGTTCCATATTAAAAAAAAAACACACACACACACACACACCGGGAGAGCTTATATTAAGAAACAAATCCACAGCTAACGAAAGCCTCTTCCAGCAATGTCATGTAGTCTATCAATATACCTGCCCCCATGAAGACTGCAGTTTTCAATCGTCTTATATTGGTATGACAACAACTAAATTGACAAAGAGACTAACATTTCGCTTACAAGAGGGCGCCCCCAAAAATCATATGATGAAAGAACACCAGACCTCCATCACTCGCAAAATTTTGGAGGAAAATACGAAAATACTACATACAGAAAAACATTTTCGACGTCTGCAAATTCTAGAAGCTCTCTACATACATAAGTTAGTTCCTTCTGTGAATGTGCAAACGCAAATTGTATTACTTTGCCAACTCTGAAAGTAAAGAGCAGAAGCCAGAGATAAGGATGCTTGGGGTCCTTCCTCCAACAACTCTGGAAACTTCGCAGATACTGAATCTTTCTGGTGAATATAAACCAAAGGTGGATATTTGATATTATATATATATATATATATATATATATATATATATATATATATATATATATATATATATATATATATATATATATATATATATATATATATATATATATATATATATATATATATATATATAGTGTGTGTGTGTGTGTGTGAGAGAGAGCCAATTAAGCTAAAAGAAATGAGGCGAGTGGAGGCCTTAGCAATACGAACCATCCTATGGTTTTCCTTTCCACTAACCACTTGATTCAAGGGGTAAAGAAGTGCATGGTATTATGAAGCCCTAGTGTCTTGCGTTTTTTTTTTCATTCTTGGTCACCCTGTTGCCTTAAACGGATCATACATACATACATACATGTACAGCATGATTTCCTTAAAGCCTTAAACAAAACACACAAAACATGATGCCTTAGCGTTTAGAGGTGTAACATCTCTCTCTATATACAAAAGGCATCCGTTATATGCCATGCAGACAGAATTTACTAGCAATGTCAGACAACAAAGAAGGTCAATCGACTCCATGTTGCTAGGCCCCGACTTGGGGTGAGTTCTTATACTTGGTGTATATACAGCCTTCTCCCCTTTCTCCGAGATTCAGAGTGATAAAACATTCTACATTGCCAACTCAACAGCTTAGGCCTATTCCATATCGGTAGCTCAGTTTAGTTAAATCGAATTAAAAACTTGGGGCTGTCTACCACTAGACTTGCTAATAAAGCTCTCACTCACTAGAACGTCGACTTTTATACGATAATAATAATAATAATAATAATAATAATAATAATAATAATAATAATAATAATAATACTCCGGTTTTACGTCACGGACTCCCTTTTCTAGCAAGGGGTAGGAAGGTTGCCTTCTTGCGAAGGACTTGTTTTGGCAGATGTAATCGTTTCCCTGAGTGCATGCCCTTGCTAACCTCAGACCGTGACGGGGCTTGAACCCTCGACCTGATGCCTCAAAGTCGCGGACGCTACCACTTGAGCCACGGTGACTATAATAATAATAATAATAATAATAATAATAATAATAATAATAATAATAATAATAATAATAATAATAATAATAATAATAATAATAATTAGTTTTGAACACTATAAACATACATAAAAATGCAACAATAACGTATAATATAGAAAATAAAAATAAAAAGGAGGCACTTTCTTGTAAAGAAAAATATGTAATCATAGTTTTCGCCTTGGAGATAACTGAAACAAGTACTAAGTACACGCATGATGAAAGTAAGATTACGTGGTGCGAATAGGGCCACCAAAACATTATTTGCTGCTATTATTGATTAAGGTGAGGTTAGAGTACGATAGACTACAGATAGTGATGTAAAACACATTTTGGATCAACTGAATAATCTCCCACCCACAGTACCCAATTGAAGAATTCCCCCAGTTGAGATCAGCTGAAGAATATCCCCCCCCCCGAGTGCCTGGCGTAACAATTTCAGAGAGAAACTAGAGATGGGGAGTGTTGTGACATGTCAGATGGAAAGGGCTGAAGGGATGTGTTAGGTTAGGTTGGGTTGGGTTGGGTTAGGTTGGGTTAGGTCTGTCTGTTTATCTACCTTGGAATATATGGCTGGCTGGATGGATGGATGAATTTTAATTACGAAATAAAGCCCTAACCCAACTTAACCTACCCTAATCTAACCAAACCTAAACAGACAGACAGACAGTACTGGAGAATTTTCCCCCTAATTCAGATCAGTTGATCCTACATTTTTCTCCCTTCAAATTTTAATATGCAAAATAAATATTATAAACTTTTATATACAAGCAGATAACAAACATGGCAGGAGTGTCTACGTGCACTTGGGGAACGTCTGTAAATAATGAAAATCCCTTCAAATTCTATATGAATGGCGTTGAAATCCTTCCCATAAAGATTAGGTATCATTTAGGTGCACTTGATCTCATTATTGATAATGACAAAATTATCTTAATGACTATATTTCATCTAATGTATAAAGGAGACACAACGAATGATACCTTACCGTTACTTGCGACTGACCTTCCGGGAGCTTGGAGCGCTACTGAGGGCTTGCGAATGATGGGCATTACATATAGCTAAGTCAGTCAACTCGAAAATTAGCATCATTTACTAGTGAGCAAATATCAAGTAAATACAGTTTAAGCAGACTGGTGTGTTTGGGGTTTGGATGTATCAAAAGGAGTGATAACTGTAAGAACATAAAAATCTTCATAACTGTTTGACAGAACTGAGTTAAAATAAATGAGTTATTAGAAATATAAATATGAAAAAAAAGTGGGAAGGCGTATAAAATGAAATAGATAATTGGAATGAAATATGTATTAAAGCATCATAAAGGAAAAAGGAAAGGAAAATAATATTAAAATAAAGATAGAAAGAAAGAATAAGGCATAATGTAGAGAAGTACAAGAAACTGTTATTACTACACCTAGGTATATTATGTAAATACTTACAGCATACCTCATAACATCTCATTGATTTGAACTATTTTTTCTTTATTTAATTGCTTTCTAATTATTCTATAAGGTATGAAATATCCTCAAGTATATTCTTTACGACTTTAGTTATACCCAGTCTTACCTTCATTTTCAGAAAATATTTTTCATAGTTTTAAGACTCTCTACTTTCAAAAATCTAAAGGCAGAGCTTCTCCAAAACACTTGATCTATCGAGTGATGTAATCGGTTTAACGTCATGGATTCCCTATTCTATTAAGGACTAGGACGTCGATGGAGCGCTCATCGGCAGTCTTGGGTACAATGACTCAGTAGCATTCTGAGCACCTGGAGGAGGTCAGTTCTAAACAGCTAAAATAGGCAAGACGTGATGAACTGACTTTTTGGTGAATGGGTGTGTTATTTTTGTACTAGGGCTCCCCTTATACAATGGGGTTTACAGCCAGTAAAAGTGGAGGCTAATAACATTTATATCCATAAGTTTAGAGACAGGGTGCTTTTTCTGGCACTTGAATATACTGGACTCTATATACTTGGGCTTGAAACATGCACCAGATGAAGTTGATCTGATTCCCCAGTAGCTGAATTCCTATGTTGTCTTACATGGCAGCTGGTCATTATTTATATATACTGTGAAGCACAGAAAAATTCTGATTCATGTTAAAGCGCCACTCACTTCTTGGAATTGTTTGGTGTCTTGAAAATCTTCCACATCTCAATGCCTAGATTCTGTCATTCTGAAAATTAGGAGGCTTGAGCAGTCTAGAATTTGTCACTAAGGCAAAGATGAAGGAAGTCTTCTTGCTTCCATTGAAATAAAAAAAAAAACAAAGGCAATTCTGAGCATATCCAGCAACTTTCATGGGATTTGGAATCGCATGAATATCCATCATCTCTCCTTGCAAGCAGTATCGACGCACCAAAAGCTGATTTACAGTTTTTCTTCGTTCTCACTGGTCTCTTGAGCTACATATGCATTGCTTCTTCGTCGCTTTCTGCACTGATCTACAAAGATGTATTTACTTTCTATAGAGAATTTATTCTGGCGTGCCAGAAAGAAAGGTAATTTTGAAGGTTGTCATGTTCCGTCTTCCAACTATCACTAACTCAACATTAACTTCGGCCTAGTAAGTTGTCTATTCACCTCCAGGTAAAAAAGGTAACTCAAGCTTCCATGGGTTCACGGTAGGCATTTGCCTGGACTCTGTAAACAACACTAATAGCTTTATTGTGTGTATCTTCGAAAGTTATATGGGCAAGCCAATTAACAAGCTGTATTTGGAAAAAAAATGAAAAAACGAAGCAAAAATGTATAATGCACGGCTTTCTCCTTAGCCCCCCACAGACACTTCTCTCCCAGCCTTGATAGTGACAAGACGTGCTCTGCTGCTCTCCTAGATCTGCTTGACCTTCGAGATAGCCATCAGGGATTACCGACTTCGCTACCAGCTGCTAAGAAGGGTTGTTTTTATTCATCCCCCAGTGTTTGAATAACTAAACCAAAGCCAACGTGACCTTTTGATAGACTCTGTCTATCTGGTTTGACACCACCCCTTCTGATAGACCCTATCTATCGGAAGACACCTCCTCTCCTGATAGACCCTATCTATCAGGAGAATAACCCTTTCACCTACTAACCCCGGCCTGTCTGTGGATATACGGTAGCCCTTGTGGTCTAAAAACTCCGACTGAATCAGACAGGTTCATCGCCCCACCTATCGCAGTCTATTGCAAGGTGGAGTAGGAACTGTTAGGGAAAACTAGCTTAGCAAGGGCGCCTCCCATAAGCCCACCTTTTGATAGGAGGGAACCTTCAGTTCCCTTAGGCCCAACCCCCCTCAACTCCCTCCCCTCCCCAGTAGAAGGTTTCGTGACTACTAGAGTGAAAGGTGGAATCCACCTTTCAATCCTCTGGGGCACTTCCTTCTGCTGGTAAAACGTCTGCTCTAGGAGTGGACTAGTTACTAATAGGATAGGTAGGACCTCCTCCTCCCCCTTTGTTCTCCCAATACTTTAAAAACATTTAACTTGATAAAACCATTGAACTTTAACAATCTTAACCGAAATATCAATAATAAAACCATTTAACTCGACGTATTTTGCGGATCATTATCGTTTATCGCATTGAAATCTCCTTAGTGAAAAATATATTTTTCATATATAAATTTTTGCCTTCAACCTTTAACTGATCTATGTCTGCTGCTGCAAGTTCTCAGGTGGAGAAAACTGAATGCAGAATGGATCGCAAAAGGCAACTAAGCCCTCCAGTTGGAGAGGAAGAAGACCGCAGCGAAGAATGGACCACAGTACAGAGAAAAAGGAAAAACGACCGGAACTCTCCAAAGACTCCAACCCAAGCCTCAAACCAAATCCAAGGAAACACTCGACCACAACAGGGACTCAACAAATTCAAAATCATGAGCGAAGACCCTTCCACCAACTACCAGGCTGTGAAACTGATACAGCAAACAAAACCAGGAATCAATATGACTGCACGGCCCAACTTACAGGGACAGTGGATACTGACCCCGAGAGACCAAGAAGCCTACCAATACCTGAAGACATCTCGCCACGTTTTCATGCAGGAATTAATTCCAGGAGAAAAATCCTGCATGGCAGTCATAACCAACTACCCAATAGTGATGGATATGGCTCCACTTTTAGAGCTTCCGTACATCATGGAAGCTACCAGGCAAACAAGCAAGACTGGGCAGCCAACTCAGACGATAGTAGCCACCTTCAAGGGCCGAGTTCCAGCAAAGGTGAATTTGGGCATCTGGGGGTCCTTCTCCACCAAACCCTTCATCAAGGAACCACTAAGATGCTTCAATTGCCAGAGATTCGGACATCACAAAACCCAATGCACCCTTCCAGAAGTCTGTGCCGTTTGCAGTGGAAGACACAGCACGGAAAAGTGTGTCCAAGCGTACAAGGAGGGCAAAGCAACCACAGCAAGATGCCCAAACTGCAAGGGGAACCATCATGCGTGGAACCCCAAATGCCCAATGAGATTAAGCTGCATTCAAACTACAACTCGGCCCAAAACCGTCTCTCAACCTGCCAAGAAGCCTCAACCACCCAAACAACCACTCAGAACCACTACGACAAACCTAGTTCCAAGGCAAGTCGCAGCACCTGTAGTGGAAAACAGGCCCCAACCTCAGAGAACCCCTCGTCCTCCAAGGAGAAGACTGAATCTAGAAAAACCATTGGCAAAACCACCTACCCAGAAAGCTCCAAAGCCTCAACAAAACCCCAGGCCTTCTCACCGTGCTACTCAGACAACACCTCCAGCGGAGTCATGCACCATTACAATAAAGGAGGACAAACTTCGAACACTGCTTCAAGGATTCGCCAACCAGCTAGCAGAACTGTTAAACTTCCAGCTGGAACAAAGCTCTTTGAGCCGAGCACTGGACAAACTTATGTACAAGGCAAGAACCCACACCCCCGAACCAGTAGCCAGGACCTCAGTTTATCCTGCCCAGGCCTGCCTAGCACCTCAAGAGCCAGCTGCTCGGACCGAAAATGGGCCAAGAGCACGAACAGAAACCACCCCATCTCCTCAACCTGCACCAAGAAGAACAACCAACGAAAACCTACCCAAGGGTCATGTGGCCACCAGCCAACCCCCCCTGATGCACAGCATCAACCAATTCCCGGTCCTTCCATCTCGCGATCCCCGCCTCGCAAGGAGGGAGCAGGAACGGGAACAGACCACCTCGGAACTCTACAGCAAAGTTTTGACTCCATAAGGATTTTGCAGTGGAATGTTTGTGGGATCAAACCCAAGTATGCCTCCCTGCAATCAGCAGCCAAGGAAGGAGATTTTGACGTCATCCATCTACAAGAAACGCTGTTCAAAGAACAAAAAGGATTCAATTTCACAGGATACAAAGCGTTCACAATACCATCAGACAACCATACCAATAGAGGACTAATAACTCTAGTCAAAAACTGCATCCCAGCCACCAACATCAACCCTCCAAGCTGCGGGGAAAACGTGGAGATCCAGGCTGTCAGAATACAGCTTCTAAACCAAAACTTAACAATATATAACATATACAAGCATATAAACGGCCTCTTGGAGGGTGGAGAGCTCTTTGCAACTGCTGCTGAGGAGCCATCCTTCATAGGTGGCGATTTCAATGCCCATCATACAATTCTAAACTCAATAAGGCCAAATAATGATGACGGCGAACATATTGCTCATCTTCTGGATGAATTCCCCAACATCAATCTTATAAACAGTGGGGTTCCAACACATGTACGAGGAGGAAGACTAGACCTGTCCTTCATAACCTCCTCCCTCTCTCCCCACACTGACTGGAGCATACATCCTCACCTCATGAGTGATCACTATGCCACTCAGACAGGCATCCAACTGCCTAAACTTCCACCTATTCCACCTCCTCCTCCCAAGTGGAATCAAAACTTGGCAAACTGGACAAAATTTCAGCAATCATTAACACAGTGGCATGCAAATTACACTGCACCCGAAGACATCAACATCCTAGCACAAGATTTCATCTCCGCCTTCCACAAAGCAGCCGATGATGCCATACCAAAACACAAACCACCAAAAAGGGAATATAAAGATGCATGGTACTACTGTCAAGAAGTGAAAGAGGCCAACCAAAGATTAAATAGGGTCAGGAAGCTATATAGGAAAAGACCCACAGATGCTAATAGAGCAGTACTTCGGGAAGTAGTCACAGACACCCACAAGACTGTCTCAAAAATCCGGACTGACAAATGGCTTGAATGGTGTGCCAACCTAAACCAGCACACCAACCTCACAGAGCTATGGCAAATGCTCAGGAGAGTGTCCGGAAAAAAATCAACCAAAATACCCACGCATCCAAAACCAATGGAGGAAGCAGAAAGACTTGCAGACACGTTTTCCAGCCGCTCAGCAACCCAACAACTTCCACCAAGCACAATTAGAATCCAAAATGACCTAAGGCTACAAAGATGGGACATCATAAATCATGCCTGCGATCAAGAAGATGAGACAGATGCACCATTCACCTCTCAAGAACTCAGAAACACCAAACATAGAGGGAAAGACACAGCCCCTGGTGCAGACGGCATCACCTACTCAATGATCAACAACATGGGCACTGCAGGTGAAGCCGCCTACCTCCATCTGACAAACAGCACTTACTTATTAAGGGTGTGGCCAAAAATCTGGAGTCAACAAGATATTCAGCCTATCCCAAAACCCAAAGACCCAACGAATCCGCGATCCATTTCGCTACTAAGCTGTTTGGAAAAAACAGCAGAAAAAATGGTGCTCAAAAGATTAAAATTCAAAATAGGCCCCTTACACCCTCACTTGTATGCCTACAGAGATAATGTAGGCACCACACAGTGTATTATGGATGTCCTCAGCTGCATTAACAACAAGGCCGCAATTGTAGTCTTCTTAGATCTTGAGAAGGCTTTTGAACTGGCTAATCCTGCAGCCATCCTGAGCTCCCTAGCAAAAAAGGGAGTTAAGGGACATCTACTAAGTTGGGTCTCAAACCATGTCAGAAACAGAGAGGCTAGAGTAAAATTCCAAAGGCATCTATCAACTTACAAGAAATTAGAAAATGGTAACCCACAAGGAGGCATCCTCAGTCCACTGCTTTTCAATGTACTGATGGAGAACTTCTTTCAACTTCAACTACCCCAAGGAGTAGACATCTTCATCTATGCCGACGATGTAGTCTTCATCAGCAGAGGAGGCAATAGATTAGCCAGCGCTCAAAAAGCAGTAAACCTATTCCATCAGAAAAGCAAGGAGCTGGGGCTCAAAATCAACGGAAACAAAACAAAAGCTATGGCCGTAAAAACTCCAGTACCACTAGCCCCGATCACCCTAGACAATGGAAACATAGAGTGGATGGATACATTCATGTATCTAGGAGTTTACATAGACAGGCATCTCACCTTCAAACCTCAGATCACATATCTCAGAGAAAGAGCTCACAGCAGACTAACCCCTATGAGATATATGACATCTCTCCAAGAAGGAGCAGGTATTCAGGTCCTAAGGAAATTTTATACAGCCACCATTAGATCCCTGATTACCTACAGCGCCCCAACCCTAGCCAACCTCAATGCACAACAAATCTCCACCATTGAAGTGATCCAGAACAACGCCATGCGTTACATGCTGGGGGCTCCTATGTGGACCAGGATATGCAACCTACAAATGGAAACAAATCTACCTCCCTTATATAGCTGGATAAACGTTTCCAACACCAACTCCATAACAAAGGCTCTGCTATCTGAAAGGAAATCCCACACGCAAACAAGGCTGAAAGATGCCCTCAACAAACATCCTGACCTCCCTATCCCAAACAGCTATGCCGGCCACCTTCTGAAAAGTATTCACAAATGCAACATGGCATCTGAACTGGCAAGAATAAACTTAGACAAGCCCTGCACCAACTACAAGCCGCTAGTCCCATGGAGAGCACACCCTGCAAAATTCAACACCACTAGTCTTCCCGATAGTAAGAAAGCCTGTTCAAAGATACAACTGCATGAAGCAGCTCTAGCTGCCATCGCTGAAACCAACCAAGCAGAAGGCGTCTCCTATTACACAGATGGTACTGTCAATGCTGGTATCCCTGCAACTGGAGCGGCAGTCTACTCGGAGAGTTTTACAGCCTCCTGGAGACTTTCAGACTCCTGCTCCACTCTGCAAACTGAGTTATTTGCCATCAAAATGGCTCTGCACAATTCAATTGAAAAAGGACAAGGACCTGTTACGATACACACCGACTCACTCTCCTCTGTCCAAGCACTACAGCAGCAGAAGTTCAAAGAAAACATCAACCTAATCAGCACGGTCCAAACACTGCTAGTGCAACATCAAGAACAAGGAAGACCGGTAACCATCAACTGGATACCCAGCCATATCAACATCCCTGGAAATGACAAGGCTGATCAACTTGCCAAGGATGCCGTCTTATGCCACAGCATACAGCAATCAATACAACCCAGTCTTCAACAATACAAATAAAAAACCAAGCAGGCACTACAGAGATCAAAGCAGGAAAACCACAACTACTGGGTCAACAGAGGCTCCTACTCTGCCACGTGGTACAGGGAAGCAACAAAGCTAGAGCCCTCACCGGTATCCAAATACACCCCAAGGAGTCTGGCTGTCATGATAGCTAGACTCAGGCTAGGCTACAAATGCTGCTGGGAAATCATTGAGAACCCCAGAAAAGAGTGTGCACACTGTCAAATGATAACTGATAAGGCCCTGCTGCATTATCTTTTAGAATGTCCAAAGACAAACAGCTTAAGGAACGGATTAAACATGGAACCACAACACCCCAATGCGACAGTTCATGCAGCGAAAATTGTTAAGGAAATACTTGACAACATAGACACACATCTCACCACATTGGAAACTTTCGAACCACCAAGGTGATAAAACAAACCAAGAGGTATAACCTCTAACCTACGGGCCGTTCTTTGAACAAGGGCCCGTGCCAACACAAGGTTGGCTTTAACCTCAAACAACAACAACAATTAGCCCCCCAGCAAAAGGTAATATACCACCTGTATATATTTATTTACTGGCAGATTTTATATTGTTAAAAGCAGAGCTCCAGCGATAAACACAAAAATATTGAATATTTTTTTCTTGCTAACTTAATTTGATTAGAAGACAAACAGCTTCCAGAGTACATGATCACAGATTTTTTTAACTAGCTAATACTAAAAAGAATGGATTCTCTTCTCCACTGTAAAATTACTGCGTAGAAGCTGCAAACCCTATTTATGGATACATTTTCTATGCCTACATCAACATCGACTATTCTTGGATATTCGTTACACATCTCTTATTGTCCCTTCCTCTCTCTCTCTCTCTCTCTCTCTCTCTCTCTCTCTCTCTCTCTCTCTCTCTCTCTCTCTCTCTCTCTCTCTCTCTCTCTCTCTCTCTCTCTCTCTATCTCTCTCTCTCTCTCTCTCTCTCTCTCTCTCTCTCTCTCTCTCTCTCTCTCTCTCTCTCTCTCTTAGCCACAGGACACATTTACCACTCTAACTCTTTATTTTTTATTTTGTTTATTTTCTTTTTCGCATTATTTTCTTTTTCATAGAAATAAATCTTCAACTTTTCTATATTTACTTGACACGTTTAAAATTACCCCTTTTCTTATTTTTTTTCTTATATTACAGCAGTAGCCACTACGAAAATTACTCTGTTAGTTAACAAAGGGACTTACTTTCACTTTAATTAAATATTATTCAGATGCCGGCAATTCTTAGTTAATTTTCAGTGTTGGTATAAAAACGATTTTTATATTCGCCATTAATTGAATTTCCTGTATTAATAAACTAACCATAACGAAAATATTCGCTCAATAATAGGAAAAAAAGGCATTAAAAAAATAAGCACCTCATCCAGCTATTTGTAACAATAAAAATACAAAACAGTAAGACATGGCCCATCCTAAATACCCTTCCAGACCGTCTCAGACCCGTTTTAGGGTTTTGATCCAGTTTTTGCTCTGTTTTACCTGTTTTTGAGTTGGATATTTGTTTCCTATATTATTTTATTTTTTATAGTCTCATCATTCCTTAAGGGTATGACTCCTCACTTGGTTCCACAGCCAACCACAGTTTTCTTCCATCTGCTAGCTTGGTCAGTAGGGATCAACACTCTTGTATGAGTTCTTCGGCACGTGCTACCTTTTTCTGCTAACTGGGACGGTGCCTTCATGTGAAGGACTTTGGGTACATTTCTACCAATATCATTTATCATGGGCTCGTTTTCGCACACAGTGACAAGCTGTTTTTTAATGAGCTTTCTACACTTGAGTGTCTGCCATCCACAAATATTTGAGAGTTTCGTACAAGGCGTCATCCAAGGAGCAAGTAAGAGTAAAAATCAATATTCATGTTACTTTGGTTGTCAACTTTATGCATGGATTTGCTCAGCATCAGTGTTGAGGAATATATTACTTAGTTTTATTATAGTATGTATATCCCAAAATGTGAAATGTATACAAAACTTCATTATACATGCATGTATGTATACAGCAAGTGATATACAGTAGTGACAATTTACATTAGGATGTATCGAAATTTTTATTAGACGACTTTAATGTTTCTTTTATTTTCTTTATACTGAAATTCATGTAGTATCTTACAGTTACATAAACTCTTAGTTTAGAGTTTTCTTCGATATCTTATCGAAGCTAATAATAAAGAATAAATATTCTTCAATTCTTTAATTTACGTAATTATTACAAATCATATATTGATATATTGATTTACTGATATATAATTTTTCTCAGTTCTGTTATTACGTATAATTTCGATCGAGTAGATGTCAGTGTTACTTACGAACAAGAGATCTGTAATTATACTCTTTATGTTAGGGTTTACAGTTACATGTTGATATGTAGTTGCTCCCCGTATTGAATATACGATTATGTTCAACTCTCCATACTTATATAATTTAAAACCAATACTGCGTATCTCTGCCTTGTCCTTAACCTTTTACTATTCCTTCGGCTTCATGTTTTCTTCGTGCCCGGGCCTTTATTGATGAGGGGAATTTTCTTGCCTGTCCCGGTGTCACACTCATAAAAAAAAATTAAAGACGTCGTCCGAGGTGCTATTCCGTTTTTTTTTCCTATTTTAAAGCCTTCTCTCTCTCTCTCTCTCTCTCTCTCTCTCTCTCTCTCTCTCTCTCTCTCTCTCTCTCTCTCTCTCTCTCTCTCTCTCTCTCTCTCTCTCTCTCTCTCTCTCTCTCCCTCTCTCTCACACACACATAAACTCAGTGAGGGGGGATATGGTGACAGCCTTTAAATTCCTTCATGGTTATGATAGAGTGGATAGGGATCAATATTTTGACATGGCTGGCTCTAGAACTAGAGGTCATAGTTTGAAGCTTCGTAAGGAAACTTCTTTGCAGGATGAAAGGAAATACTTTTTCAGTGTAAGAGTAGTTGATAATTGGAATTCGCTAAGCGAGGAGGTAGTTAATGCTATCTCAATCCATAGTTTTAAGGACAGGTATGATAAGTATCACTAAGTATAAAATGGAACCGATCAGGAGACGGGAAGATACGAGCTTTGGGCTCTTTCCCGTAAACACAATTAGGTAATCAATTAGGTAATCACACACTCACACATAAACTCAGTTGTTAACATGGCACGGGAAAAAAAAATGTAGGATTTTGATTATGGGAGATTTTAATCATAAAGAGATAGATTGGATAAATCTTGACCCACACAGTGGTGAGGACTCATTCGGGGCAAGATTCCTAGATTGCGTACAAGGGAATTTCCTACACCAACATGTAATGGAACCAACAAGGGCCAGGGGTGGGGATGAGCCATCACTACTTGATCTAGTATTCACAGATAATGTGTTGGATATTGAAAAAATTGAGTATGAACCACCAATTGGAAAGAGTGACCACTGTGTGTTGTTGATGGAGTATATCATTGAAGATATTCTGCCTGAGAGTAGAGGCACTGAGGACATGAGGAGAAACTATCCGAAAGGAGATTACATCAAAATGAATGAGCTTTTTGCAGTTATTGACTGGAGAACCTTCTTTTACAACAAATCTGTACAAGAAATGTATGACATCTTTTGTGAGAAATATGAGAAGATTGTAGATTGCTGCATACCTGTCACCAAAGTAGGTGTAATTCATGCCAAAGATAAATGGTTCGATAATGAGTGTAAAAGAGCTAAGGAGTGGAGAGACAAATGCTGGAAAAGGTATAGGAGGCGAAAAAACATAAATGCCTGGCAAACTTACAAAAGAGCAAAAAATGACTACCTAAGTAAAAGGAGAGAGGCAGAGAGAGTCTATAAGAGGGACATCACCAGGAAGGCTAAAGAAAATCCCAAGCTTTTCCACAGCTTTATCAGAGGAAAACTGAAGGTAAAAGAACAGGTTTTAAGGATAAAGAGAGCGGATGGAAGCGTAACTGAGACGGATGAACAGATCTGCAAAGAATTGAACAAGGAGTTTCAGTCAGTATTTACAGTACAAAATACCCCACCCCCTCAGATTGCAGAGATAGAAGCTCAAGGGCCGGTATTAGAGAACATCAACCTTACAGCCACAGAGGTATGCAAAGCGCTGATGGATTTAGATGTTCATAAAGCTACAGGTCCTGATGACATATCCCCTCATGTACTTAAAGAATGCGCAAACTCAATATCAGTGGCACTGGGTATCATATTTAAAAAGTCACTGGAGTCAGGGAAGATTCCAAGATGCTGGAAACAAGCAAATGTGATACCTATCTTCAAAAAGGGAAGGAGGGATACGGCTCTGAACTATAGACCAGTTTCCTTGACCAGCATAGTTTGCAAAGTTATGGAGAAACTACTAAGGAAACATATCTCTCTTCACTTGGAATCCTTCAACTTTTTGTCAGTGAGGCAACATGGCTTCAGAGAAGGTAGATCAACAGTAACAAACTTATTAGAATTTTATGATGAGGTAAGCCGAATCTTACAGGAAAGAGAGAGCTTGGCAGATTGCATATTCCTAGACTTCCAGAAAGCATTTGACACTGTTCCACATGGGAGACTTATTAGGAAGCTGCAAGCAATGGCTAGAATAGGTGGAAAGGTCTTGGAATGGATAAAAACTTACTTAGAAGGAAGGGAACAGAGGGTTAGAGTAAGACACTCAGTGTCTGAATGGAGAAGAGTTAGTAGTGGAGTTCCACAGGGTTCAGTTTTAGGGCCACTTTTGTTCCTTGTATATGTAAATGACCTACCAGAGTCTGTAGATTCATTCATGAATATGTTTGCAGATGATGCAAAGATTGTGAAGAAAGTAGGAAACGAGAACAATGGTAGAGAACTTCAGGAAGATCTAAATAGTCTGCATGAGTGGTCAGAAAAGTGGCTAATGAAATTAAGTACTTCAAAATGTAAGGTAATGAGAATGGGTACAAGTGCAAGAAGGCCCAAGCTTGACTCCTCGGTGGCTGGAGTACAACTTCAAGAGACAGAAAATGAGAGAGATCTAGGAGTAAACATAGTGGCAGATTTGTCTCCAGAAATACATATAAATGGCATAGTAAGGGCAGCATATGCATTCTTATCAAATGTAATGGTAGCCTTCAGGCACATGGACAAGGAAATGTTCAGAAATATTTATGTAACCTATGTGAGGCCAAAACTCGAATATGCAGCCCCCTTTTGGAATCCACACTTGAAAAGGCACATAGCTAAGCTTGAAAAAGTTCAAAGACATGCCACGAAACTGGTGCCAGAAATACTCAATCTCAGTTATGATGAGAGGCTGAGGGAATTAGACTTACCATCACTCGAAGCTAGAAGATTGAGGGGGGGATATGGTGAGTCTTTAAATTCCTTCATGGTTACGATAGAGTGGATAGGGATCGATATTTTGATATGTCAGGCTCTAGAACTAGAGGTCATAGTTTGAAGCTTGGTAAGAAAACTTCTTTGCAGGATGTAAGGAAATACTTTTTCAGTGTAAGAGTAGTTGATAATTGGAATTCGCTAAGCGAGGAGGTACTTAATGCTACCTCAATCCATAGTTTTAAGGACAGGTATGATAAGTATCACTAAGTACAAAATGGAACCGATCAGGAGACGGGAAGATACGAGCTTTGGGCTCTTTCCCGTAAACACAATTAGGTAATTACATAGAGGTTAGAACAATATTCATTTAACTTATGCATACATACATACATACATACATACGGAAATACTTTTTCAGTGTAAGAGTAGTTGATAATTGGAATTCGCTAAGCGAGGAGGTAGTTAATGCTATCTCAATCCATAGTTTTAAGGACAGGTATGATAAGTATCACTAAGTATAAAATGGAAGCGATGAGGAGACGGGAAGATACGAGCTTTGGGCTCTTTCCCGTAAACACAATTAGGTAATCAATTAGGTAATCACACACTCACACATAAACTCAGTTGTTAACATGGCACGGGAAAAAAAATGTAGGATTTTGATTATGGGAGATTTTAATCATAAAGAGATAGATTGGATAAATCTTGACCCACACAGTGGTGAGGACTCATTCGGGGCAAGATTCCTAGATTGCGTACAAGGGAATTTCCTACACCAACATGTAATGGAACCAACAAGGGCCAGGGGTGGGGATGAGCCATCACTACTTGATCTAGTATTCACAGATAATGTGTTGGATATTGAAAAAATTGAGTATGAACCACCAATTGGAAAGAGTGACCACTGTGTGTTGTTGATGGAGTATATCATTGAAGATATTCTGCCTGAGAGTAGAGGCACTGAGGACATGAGGAGAAACTATCCGAAAGGAGATTACATCAAAATGAATGAGCTTTTTGCAGTTATTGACTGGAGAACCTTCTTTTACAACAAATCTGTACAAGAAATGTATGACATCTTTTGTGAGAAATATGAGAAGATTGTAGATTGCTGCATACCTGTCACCAAAGTAGGTGTAATTCATGCCAAAGATAAATGGTTCGATAATGAGTGTAAAAGAGCTAAGGAGTGGAGAGACAAATGCTGGAAAAGGTATAGGAGGCGAAAAAACATAAATGCCTGGCAAACTTACAAAAGAGCAAAAAATGACTACCTAAGTAAAAGGAGAGAGGCAGAGAGAGTCTATAAGAGGGACATCACCAGGAAGGCTAAAGAAAATCCCAAGCTTTTCCACAGCTTTATCAGAGGAAAACTGAAGGTAAAAGAACAGGTTTTAAGGATAAAGAGAGCGGATGGAAGCGTCACTGAGACGGATGAACAGATCTGCAAAGAATTGAACAAGGAGTTTCAGTCAGTATTTACAGTACAAAATACCCCACCCCCTCAGATTGCAGAGATAGAAGCTCAAGGGCCGGTATTAGAGAACATCAACCTTACAGCCACAGAGGTATGCAAAGCGCTGATGGATTTAGATGTTCATAAAGCTACAGGTCCTGATGACATATCCCCTCATGTACTTAAAGAATGCGCAAACTCAATATCAGTGGCACTGGGTATCATATTTAAAAAGTCACTGGAGTCAGGGAAGATTCCAAGATGCTGGAAACAAGCAAATGTGATACCTATCTTCAAAAAGGGAAGGAGGGATACGGCTCTGAACTATAGACCAGTTTCCTTGACCAGCATAGTTTGCAAAGTTATGGAGAAACTACTAAGGAAACATATCTCTCTTCACTTGGAATCCTTCAACTTTTTGTCAGTGAGGCAACATGGCTTCAGAGAAGGTAGATCAACAGTAACAAACTTATTAGAATTTTATGATGAGGTAAGCCGAATCTTACAGGAAAGAGAGAGCTTGGCAGATTGCATATTCCTAGACTTCCAGAAAGCATTTGACACTGTTCCACATGGGAGACTTATTAGGAAGCTGCAAGCAATGGCTAGAATAGGTGGAAAGGTCTTGGAATGGATAAAAACTTACTTAGAAGGAAGGGAACAGAGGGTTAGAGTAAGACACTCAGTGTCTGAATGGAGAAGAGTTAGTAGTGGAGTTCCACAGGGTTCAGTTTTAGGGCCACTTTTGTTCCTTGTATATGTAAATGACCTACCAGAGTCTGTAGATTCATTCATGAATATGTTTGCAGATGATGCAAAGATTGTGAAGAAAGTAGGAAACGAGAACAATGGTAGAGAACTTCAGGAAGATCTAAATAGTCTGCATGAGTGGTCAGAAAAGTGGCTAATGAAATTAAGTACTTCAAAATGTAAGGTAATGAGAATGGGTACAAGTGCAAGAAGGCCCAAGCTTGACTCCTCGGTGGCTGGAGTACAACTTCAAGAGACAGAAAATGAGAGAGATCTAGGAGTAAACATAGTGGCAGATTTGTCTCCATAAATACATATAAATGGCATAGTAAGGGCAGCATATGCATTCTTATCAAATGTAATGGTAGCCTTCAGGCACATGGACAAGGAAATGTTCAGAAATATTTATGTAACCTATGTGAGGCCAAAACTCGAATATGCAGCCCCCTTTTGGAATCCACACTTGAAAAGGCACATAGCTAAGCTTGAAAAAGTTCAAAGACATGCCACGAAACTGGTGCCAGAAATACTCAATCTCAGTTATGATGAGAGGCTGAGGGAATTAGACTTACCATCACTCGAAGCTAGAAGATTGAGGGGGGGGGGATATGGTGAGTCTTTAAATTCCTTCATGGTTACGATAGAGTGGATAGGGATCGATATTTTGATATGGCAGGCTCTAGAACTAGAGGTCATAGTTTGAAGCTTGGTAAGAAAACTTCTTTGCAGGATGTAAGGAAATACTTTTTCAGTGTAAGAGTAGTTGATAATTGGAATTCGCTAAGCGAGGAGGTACTTAATGCTACCTCAATCCATAGTTTTAAGGACAGGTATGATAAGTATCACTAAGTACAAAATGGAACCGATCGGGAGACGGGAAGATACGAGCTTTGGGCTCTTTCCCGTAAACACAATTAGGTAATTACATAGAGGTTAGAACAATATTCATTTAACTTATGCATACATACATACATACATACATACGGAAATACTTTTTCAGTGTAAGAGTAGTTGATAATTGGAATTCGCTAAGCGAGGAGGTAGTTAATGCTATCTCAATCCATAGTTTTAAGGACAGGTATGATAAGTATCACTAAGTATAAAATGGAAGCGATGAGGAGACGGGAAGATACGAGCTTTGGGCTCTTTCCCGTAAACACAATTAGGTAATCACAATTAGGTAATCACACACACACACACACACACACATATATATATATATATATATATATATATATATATATATATATATATATATATATATATATATATATATATATATATATATATATATATATATATATATATATATATATATATATATATATGAATCATTTTTTACCCCGACCGGGACTCGAACCTAGGACTTATGATTACTAAGTCAAGGCGCTAGGTTCGAGTCCCGGTCGGGGTAAAAAATGATTCATGTTTTCACATATGTAATGTGCTTAATTGGTATATATATATATATATATATATATATATATATATATATATATATATATATATATATATATATATATATATATATATATATATATATATATATATATATATATATATATATACATTCCCTCTAGCCTGGATTCGACCCTAGGATACATATTAGGTATGTTAAGGTGCTACCAACGGTACCACTAAAGTTAAAAAGATAGGAAAAACCCATCAGCTAACTTCTGTAGCCAGAGAATAATGCACTCTCTTAAATGTCAGTGTTCATTTTACTCTCTCTTCTCAACCTCACTTTTGGCTTGGTATAACTTTTAATTCAATTCCGTTATATCGGCATCCACAATGATTAGATAAACACAATATTATATATGTAAACATGTAAAAAATAAATTCCGCCTGGGAATCGAACATAGGACACATAATCAGTTTGACTAGGCGGTGCCAACTGTTACCACCAAAGGCAAAAAGAAGAGAGTTACCTTTTAGCTGGATCTAGGGAATGAATAGGTTTTTCTCTACTCCCAACCTCATTTACGGTATATTTTCCTACTTAATTCAAATCCCTGCTATTTAGGCATCTACAATGATTAGAAAAACATATCTTTTATGTGTAAACAAGACACATTTTTCCCAAGTCAGGATTGGAATTTTTTTTATGAGTTTGACACCAGGACGAGAAAAAAAAACTATTAAAATATAACCGCCCTCATCAGGCCTGGGCACGAAGAACACATTAAGTACAGAGAAATAGAGATGGAGAGTGTAGTGACTTGTCAGATGTGAAGGGATAATAAGAGATGTGTAACGAATATCCAAGAACATTCGGTTTTGATGTAGGCCTAGAATATATAATCCTATATTAACTCAGTCACAGATTCATATATTGCTAGTATCTAGTGATGACCTTGTTCAGAACCACTCCAAACCCTACCCCCCAACCCCCAAATAAATGGGAGGGGGAAAATCCCGATTTTCCTAGTTTGGAACGCAACGTGGTTCCAGCTTCAACATAAGCTCTTCTTCCTACTTTAAAGTATAATTTAGAGCTCTCACCAATCTTTAATTGTTTTTACTGAACTCGCTTTCAGAGTTTGTCTTTTTTAGGAAAATGAATGTATTCACTACATGAAAGCTAGTGTCTATTTTATATACTGTATTTATTGATTTGCTTAATTTTGATGTCTTTCTAATGATTATATATATATATATATATATATATATATATATATATATATATATATATATATATATATATATATATATATATATATATATATATATATATATATATATATATATATATATATATATATATAATAACACAGAACTGTTAACATGTAGTCTAAAATGTTAGGAAAAGTCCATTAAAGAAAACAACGAAACTATATTTGAAGTACTTATTAATTTTGTGACCTTATCTGGCCACCTTCTAAAAGTACAATGACAAGAGATACAGCTAGCATACATGAACATATGTTCCTGTTTGCTAGCTGTACTTCAAATATATTTTCCATGTCTTTTTTAATGGGCTTTTTCCTACCATATATATATATATATATATATATATATATATATATATATATATATATATATATATATATATATATATATATATATATATATTGCATTAGCAGTAGTAAATGAGAGCATTAATTATAATTATAAAGATCATTTATGTTTTTATATTTTATCTTGAATGCATATACATCTCTCTCTCTCTCTCTCTCTCTCTCTCTCTCTCTCTCTCTCTCTCTCTCTCTCTCTCTCTCTCTCTCTCTCTCTCTTATTTTACCCAGTAATTTTACTTGTTTGATTTCCAGCAAGGGGCCAGGCCTCATCTCCACAGCCATGGAACAGTAGTATGTCTTTCTTCTATAACAGAAATCAACGTAAGTCCTCATGATATTAAGACCCATTTAACAGTCGAAGTAAAAAAATAGAAAAGACACAGGAAAACAGTCATCACACACGCTGTTCCTTACCTGTGACTTGACCTAACCTAACCTAACCTAATCTCTTGTATTATTTCTCCAAATATAAACTATATTGTCAGGATGTAGAGGTCATATATTATCTGTATATTCAGTATAATTTTTTTTCACTTGCCTAATTGTACGTTTGAAGCATTTAAATGATATTTTTTTCCTACGACTTTTTTCTAAGCCAAAAATTGCGACCTTTTTTTTCTGCGTTTTTTTTTTCCAACAAATACTCATACCTGCTTTCCTTCCTCCGAAAGTTCCTTAGACATAAAAGTAAAAGTTCAATGAGTTTTAGTTGACTGTAGGTCACTCATTATCTGCATGTCAGAAATATTGAAGTTAGGTTTAGTTAAGTTAGATAACGACCTCTGAAAATGATGATTATGAATGGCCTACCAATAAGAAGGAAAGACTACATTTTCTCTTTGTGCATAAAATATTTTTCTTTATGTTTTTTTGTTGTCAGATCATCATGTAAATTATATGTAAATATTGGGGTGGGTCCCCTCAGATTTGGACACTGCTGAGTTATATAGCTAACCTCGAGACTATATTAAAAAAAAATTAGTTTACATATTTCTTTACCTGTATGAAAGTTAGCTGCGTAAACTAATTTTTTTGTGTCATCTCTTAATCTCCACTTTGGAGTGGCTTGAAGCTGGATACCCATCCTATTCCCAAACCATTAATGGACTCCACTATGCTTTATAAATAAAATATACCACTAGCTGTCTCATTAGAAATGTGTGAGACCGTGTCAAATGCCTTGTGAGATCTAGGAACATGCAATCCGCCCAACCCCCTCTTTCCTGTAAGATCCGGCTTACCTCATCATAAAATTCAAATAACTTGTTTACTGTTTATCTGTCTTCTTTGAAACCATGTAGTCTCACTTAAAATAAGTTGAATGATTCCAAATGAAGAGATATGTGTTTCCTTAGTAGTTTCTCCATAACTTTGCACACTCTGCTGATCAAGGAAAGAGGTCTATTGTTTAGAGCTGTATCCCTCCTTCCCTTTTGAAGATAGGTACAACGTCTGCTTGTTTCCAGCATCTTTGAAGCTCCCCAGATTCTAGTAACTTTCCAAATATGATTCATAGTTCCACCGATATTGGTTTAGTGCATTTCTTAAGTACATAAGGGGATATATCATCAGGACCTGTATTTTTATGGGCATCTATCTCCATCAATGCTTGGCATACCTCTGTGGGTGAAAAGATGTTATTCTCTAGTACCAGCCCATGAACTCCTATCTCTGCAATCTGAGAGGGTGGGTTTCAACTGTGAATACTGACTGAAACTCCTTGTTCAATTTCGCAGATCTCTTCATCCGTTTCAGCGATGCTTCCATCCACTCTTTTTAACTTTAAAATCTGTTCTTTGACCTTCAGTTTTCCTCTGATAAAGATGTGGAAAAGCTCAGGAATTTCTTTAGCCTTCCTGGTGATATCCCTTTCTTAACTTCTCTCTGCCTATCTTCTTTTACTTAGGTAATTCTTTATCACTCTTTATAGGTCTACGACAGGTATTTATATTATTTCTCCTCCTATGCCTTTTCCAGCACTTGTCTATCCAAGCATTAGGTCTCTTACACTCATTATTGAACCATTTCTCTCTGGCGTGAATAACTCCCATTTTGGTGGAAAGTATGCAACAAGTGACTACCTTCCCATATTCCACACAAAAAATGTCGTACATTTCTTGCACAGATTTGCTATTTAATGAGGTTCTCCAGTAAATAACTGCAAAAAGCTCATTAATTTTAATGTAATATTCTTTCGGATAGTTCCTCTTTGTGTCATTCTCAGTGCCTTTACTGTCAGGCAGAACATTTTTGATGATATACTCCATCAACAACACACAGTGGTCACTTTTTCCAATTGGTGGCTCAAACGCAATTTTTTCAATATCCAACACATTATCTGTGATTACAAGGTCAAGCAGTGATGGCTCATCCCCACCTCTGGCCCTCGTTGGTTCCAGTACATTTTGGTGTAAGAAATTCCCTTGTACACAATCTAGGAATCTTGCCCCGAAAGATCGGTTCCCGTCCAAGACCGAGAGTTTAAGCTGTTTACTGGCAGGAACTGCTGTGGGTGGACACCTCAGTGGGGGGTTGGGGCTTACCCTGGCTGACGAATACCCATTGTATTGAAATGGAAATAAAGTATTATTATTATTATTATTATTACTGTGCGGGTCAAATTTATCCAATCTATCTCTCTATGATTACAATCTATAATCAAAATCCCACACTTGGCCTTTCGTGCGGTATTAACAAATGAGTTTATGTCCTGCGATACTGCCTATATGACATTCCTCAAAAACTTATAGCCAATGTTGTGTCCTTGGTATTTATATATATAACAGTTATTAATAATGTACTCTGACCAGGTATTTATGCCAGCAACAATAAATTCCTTGAACTCACTTTCTATAGCAAAGTTTATTTCTTCAACCTGAAGTCTTGCACTTGCAAGGAATGTGTTTTGTGTATTTACTGTCATTTATAATTTATCCTAAGAATGTTAAAGAAGCACTTATTAATGATAAGTCTCCGCAGAACGAGATCACACCACACCTCGTCCGAGTGATGGCTTCTTAAGTTCTCTGTTTCAGCGTAAGTGTATAAATTTTTTAGAATAATTCAATAACTGACTCTTCTTCTCTCCTCTTCACTTAAAATTCTGTGCCTATGACGGAGAAATGATTAGTATTAAAAGTTTTCAGAAAACGAGACCTATTTATTAAAAGTAGTCACCGTGGCTCAAGCGGCAGCGTCCGCGACTTTGAGGCATCAGGTCGAGGGTCCAAGACCCGTCACGGTCTGAGGTTAGCAAGGGCATGCACTCAGTGTGACGACTACATCTGCCAAAACAAGTCCTTCGCAAGAAGGCAACCGTCCTAGCCCTTGGTAGAAAAAGGGAGTCAGTGACGTAAAAACGAAGACCTATTTATTAAAAACAACCTATGATTTTAAGCAGAGACCTTTATAACGTCGCTAATGTAAATATATAAATTCTATTCAAAATTATTTTCATCATTAGTCATTCAGCCTTATTTCCTTATCTGTTTAATGGATCTCATGGACATTAATATTACAGAATAAGTTCATTCATTCCTTCTCCTCAGGTATTTCTAAAAAAATGACATTACTCTAATGATACTTGTATTTCCATTTCTTCTATTAATATACGTGTTTCAATCTCGATATGTTCGATGAATCTTCATACATATGTCTGTGAAAAAAATATTGATACTTTTTCCTTTATTTTTAATTGTTATTAAAAAGAAATGCAGTCTTCTTAGTCATTTTATATGTATATTGAATATATCCGAAATAAGTGTAAAATGTCCTATTTCCTCTGAGAGTATCAAAAGGAAACTCTTATTTTTTCTCAGTTTGAATGTAATGTGTGGCTTTTATTTTCAACAGTAACAACAGTAACAACAACAACAACAACAACTACCACGCCTCATCCAAATACAGTTACAGAGAGGATACAACCCTCATTCATGGGATCAGTATTTAATGCTGTAAGAGGAGGCATAGGTGAGGATATAGATTGTATGAATACCTGTGCTTTACCAGTACAGGTAAAGCCCGAAACTGGTTACCTGTTCATATACTTATTGACAAACATACATATTTAACTGACATAATAGTAATAATGCTTTTTAATCATTTAACCTCCAGTTGTTGCTAACTTTCAAATTCCATTGCATTTATATTTAAGGTATATCTTGTTATATGATGATATATTTTTTTTTTTTTTTTTTTTTTTTTTTTTGAACGGAAAGCCATAGGTAAATCTTAAACAAAATTTAAGTCACACCGTTCAGTGAGACTTTGGCCCGATTTCTTAAACAGTGTAAACCTAGGATACCATATTGTTAGTTAGCTAGACACACACAAATGGATGTCATAAACGCATCTGACGCGGTCCTGTGTATGGCTAGGATCCCGTACGGGATCCTAGCCATATACAGAACCGCGTCAGATGCATTTATGACATCCATTTGTGTGTGTCTAGCTAACTAACAATATGGTATCCTAGGTTTATACTGTTTAAGAAATCGGGCCTTTGTCATTTAAAGTATTTACATCCAGATTTGATACTTATATAAATATGATCAGATATGAGACCCAGGCATTTATTAAATTTGTTGAGGATGTAATTGAGTTCGTGTGTTTTAAGTGTTATCCTTAATGTTGTTTACAACTGGTTAGCAATGACACTCAATAACGTAAAGATAATTTAGGCAGTTAAAGTATTTCTAATAAGTGATTATGAGAACTTATTATCATTGTTGTGCTGTGTACCACAGAACTTGGAGTCATTAATATTCTTTTTTTTTCCTCCGAAAAATGTCGGAGTTGACTTCTTTCTTGAAGTATGATAACATATTATCTGTCGTAGCACTAGCCCCACTTGCAATAGAAGCGATATGCAATATTTACATTAATTTCATTCAGAATTTTTAAGTGGACATCCGTCTGGCATTCAAACACTTTTTTTTCTACCTACAGGTATATTCGTAAATGACATATTAGGGAGAACTACAAGTTCACCTATCGAGGGTAAGATGAATCAAGATCTACTGCATGACGACATTAATCAAATTGCACTTGATATAGAAGCGAGTGTTGAAACTTGGATTTTAATCATGCTTGATTATATGCTGTTAAACTCCCCTTGGTAGGAGATAATCCGGATACTGGCAGAATCTATAAATAAATGTACTGTGATACACAATCCTTCATTTAAAGTCTTAAATAAACAGACTTAAACAAAGCTTGCATACCTTAAATTATATCTGAAGTAAGATCTAACCTCCGAACTTCAATTATTTGTGACAACTACTGTAAATCTTCATAGGGACAACTAGGAATATTAAAGACAAATCTGTTAACAATATAGTCATTTAAGCAATGTCACTATTAGAAAAGAAATACTCATGGCTCCTTCAATACATCAAGTATCATCACTTACTCTATATCAACAGCTGCACTAGAGTACGGGCAGCTGTCAACAGGATCGCTAACAGGCCAAGGGCAACATCATCAACCAACTAAACAGCCGCAAATGCAGCTAGCAAGTAATATACCCACACAACGTAAGTTTTGAATGGAATTGCTGGTAGACACTGTTATATGAACAACTTTTATTGTTATTGTTATTACTTAATACTTGGAGATGAGAAAATATGAATGTCCCTTTATCTCCCTTTTGCGTTCTAAGAAGCTACTGAAAGGGAGAGGAATGACGGACTAGCAAATCCTTTCCTTCCATACACTCTCTTGCCACATGGCTGCTACTATGGTAGAGGATATCACGAGGTATTCCTACCTCAACTTGATTCCAGTCAGCTATGGCTACTACGCTGGTTTAAGCAGGATGGTGCCTCACTGAAATAAATGATTATTATTGTTGTTGTTATTACCTTTTTTTTTTTCTCAGAAAATCCCAAATGTCTACCATTAAAGAAGGTATTTGCTGAAGGAGAATGCAGAGCTTATCACAATTGTCCAGTTCTGCATGAAGTTATAAAACACCTGCCTTTCCGAGAGTTTCTGGCAACTTATGGAGGCTGTGGACGTGATGAGTACGTGTACTGAATCTCTCTCTCTCTCTCTCTCTCTCTCCTACAACATGTATTGCTTGTGATGGTCTTATTCTATCATTGTTACTGCATATATCATACAAGGGATAAGTACATGACGGAAGACACTATCATTCTTACTGTCCCTTCAAAGTTGATCTGGCGAAGAAAAAAGCTAGAAAAAAAAAACTATCACAGGAATTTTTATATTGTTTTACTGGGTGTGAGTGAAGCAAGGGATGCTTACTATTTGTACAATATTATTTTTTTAAGTTTTTTATTAAGAAACTTGTTTATGTGACACTTAAATGGGAACGTTTGAGTTTTAACGTTTTCATGCAATACATTAGTTATTAATCATGCTGGAGAATCATTTCAACCAGTCAGGTGCTCAGAGGCAGTTAACTGGAAGACTTTAACATCCCTTTTGCTTTCTTTCTTTCTTTTTAATGAAGTATGACCACTTATTATGGTGCATCGTTGCTTTATGGTTTTCTTCAATTTTAGTGATTAAATATATTGACCTTAACTCTTTAGTGCTCACATCACCAATCAACTAACTACCTGTTTTTCTTTACAGGTCTGGTAATCGCAGGCTGTGCTGCCCCATTTACTGAAATAATATATTTAACAGCAATTGTCGAATGCAATGACAGGCTATGACGTATAAGCTTGGATAACAAGTTGAAACGTGTATCTGGACGTACCGCAGAAGGCCACATGTCGAGAACGAGCTAATCATGTATAATATGTATTGTTCTTGAAAATGATTATGTTGAAGAGTCAAGTTGGAATCAATATCTACTGTACTTTTTTATCTTTCTACCTATTTAATTTTCGTGATTTTTCCCCAAATTCTTCCCATCCAACTCCCCCCTCCCCAGTGATGACACCCTGAATATGGCTAAGCGAGTGCAGCCGATGCCATCACAGCCTCCCCCACTATCGTATTCATTTTATCAGCATCAATATCTTTCAAAAATTGTCAAATGCTTTCAAGTAATGTGGCTGTAACTGAGTTTATTGAAATATATATATATATATATATATATATATATATATATATATATATATATATATATATATATATATATATATATATAATATATATATATATATATATATATATATATATATATATATATATATATATATATATATATATATGAAAAATACTAAGAGTTGTGATAAGGAAGAAAATAAACGGCAGTAACTTGATATATGTTGAAAATCCCTAAAAATAGATGAAGGTATTTATAGATTCTTAATGCTTTCAAGTGCCACTAATCTCCCTTGAAAGGTATTATAACTATTGCAACATCTTTGAGAATAGGTGCAGTAACTCTTGCTAAAGAATCTATAACTCGTCAGTCAAGTCTTGAGGAATGTATCCTTTAGCTGTGATAGTAAACTATGGTAGAATCTTATGAAAATTTCAAATGAAATGGTAAAACATTTTGAAAATATGTTCGTGTTTAATCTGATGAATGGCACTTGGCGCTATGACGTGGAAGAGCAATGGTTGGGTGCAAAGAAACCCTGGAAACCTCTTTCAAGGTTTCGCGTGGGACCCAGTGGGTAACAAAGATAACTATTTATTTTTAAAGAGAACGGATCTTGTATCGCCCAGAATCCCATGTAAAGTTCTATAACCTCGTAAATCGCTAGGTTAGTTTAGGTGACTTGCCTTGTAAAGATGAATAACCCTATATCACCTTGGGGTTATGCTTCTTAACAAGTTCCAAGAAAACCTGTCTGAAACTTTTCATACCTACAATATACATAAAGATTTTATATAAACTCCTCTGTCATTCACTTAAAACCTTGCAAGATCAAAACAGCTTTTCATTTGTATAGAAAAATATACTTATATCTGAAGTAACACTATTGCAACCATTACTGTGTTAATATTGTAAAGTTATAATTATACATAATTAAATCTGTAATGGGTCATTTGTCAATATTGCATGTAGCACTTGCAAATAGGTGATGTCGCAGAGTTCTGCTGGGGTCACTGCTGCTGGAGACCGCGGTAACGCAGTGGTTAGAGCATTCCGATCGTGAGGTGACAAACCTGTGGAGCCCACCAGACGGTGTTAGGAAGGACCTCCAGCCTTAATCCCCCAGCTCCAGCCTGTATGTTGTTAGAGAATTTTTGGGAGTGACAAGCAAGTGGAACCCACCACGAGGCGCTAAGGAAGGGCATCCAGCCTTAATTCCCCAGCTTCAGCTTGTCTGTGCCCACTCCAATGCGAATGGAGATTAAGAGTGACACATAAAATGACAAAAAAGCAACATTTGTTGCAGAAACATTTTGCGAACTAATTGTGGATGATGCAATATATTTGGGAAAAACAATACCTCGGACAGATCCTTACAATTCAGACCACGTATAAAGTACCTTGCAAATTGCCTCTTGTAAAGTAAATTCTTAAAAAAAATTTATCCAACTTTAGGTATCAGTAACAATCGGGAATCCTAAACTTGAAAACAGCCAATAGGCAATTTTCAGTTCCTTATTCGAACAAAACATTTTTATTAAAAATCACTGTTTCAATGTGTAGATATTACATACACAACCATAAAAAGCGTGGTCACTTAAGCAGGTAATATTTGACGAGAGATAAAAGCTATTTCTATCTCTCTAATTAATTAATTAGATAAATAAATAAATAAATAAATAAATAAATAAATAAATAAATAAATAAATACTTTAAATTTTACAGTGAGTGATGCGTTCGAAGACGTAACGTCATTTTATGACGACGTTATCACCTAAACAATAACTACATCTACTTATGTCAAAGAATGCAATTTCATGTTAATTTTTCTTAGTGCGTGACCTATGACCTGACCAAGCTTTATGTCCCGCCCATACCAAAGGAGAACATTGTTTTTATCTTTTTGAAATATGGATAACAGCATACGAGAATTAGTGACCCTACAAATCGGTCATTATGCCAATTTCGTTGGTACTCACTGGTGGAACCTACAGGTAATGTTTTGAAATCGGTCGTTAATGTTTTAGTTTTAATGATTGGTTAAATTTTACTTTCACACCCCTTGGTTAAGTTCACCCCAGTCAAGAAACGAGTTGATAAAGTTCTTTCTTTCTGGTTAAGATTCGTTTTATGCACCTTTTTTTGGACTAAGCTATTTATTTTGATAGATTTCGGTGTGTTTTGAATTAATGTGATAATTGTTTCCCTCGGGAAAAAACTGTTTTTTTTTGTTAGGGTCGAAATTGGTTGGCGACGATGGATACTTATATACCTAATCTAAATACTCTAACCTTACTAACCTAACCTAATCTTACTTAACTCAGATCTGGAGACTTACATACCTAAACAGGATAAATTTGGTTGCTTATACATCACCGCTGCACATTTCAGAAAATGGTGGGAACTGCTTTCTCGGGTAGGCTGTGGAAGGGGTGCATGAAACGAATCTTAACCTTGTTAATTTCTAGCTATAGATAGGTATACTTTTATACAGGTTATTTTTTGATTGGTTGATATATACTTCAAACACCCCCAGTTTTATTAGGTTTAGTTTACCCCCTGTCAAGATGTGATTTGATCTACTTTAATACAGGTATTTTAGTAAATAGATTGATAGTATTTAATTTTTAATGTTTGATAATTTCTTACTTCCACGCTTCTAGTTCGGTTAGGTATAGTTTACCCCCAGTCAATAAACGAGTTGATAATAGAAAATATATATATATATATATATATATATATATATATATATATATATATATATATATATATATATATATATATATATATATGAATCATTTTTTACCCCGACCGAGACTCGAACCTAGGACTTATAATTACTAAGTCAAGGCGCTACCAACTACACACCACAGAAGGTATAAAAGGAATCCAACCTTAGCTTATATCTGCTATACTTAGGGATGAACGCATTCTATCTGAATGCCACTATGTTCATATTACAGATTCCCCAACCTCACTCGTGGCTTCATTTTAGCATTTAATTCACTTCCCAATCTCATTCGGGTCATACAATAACCAAGCAAGCACATTACATATGTGAAAACATGAATCATTTTTTACCCCGACCGGGACTCGAACCTAGGACTTATAATTACTAAGTCAAGGCGCTACCAACTACACACCACAGAAGGTATAAAAGGAATCCAACCTTATAGCTTATATCTGCTATACTTAGGGATGAATGCATTCTATCTGAATGCCACTATGTTCATATTACAGCTTCCCCAACCTCACTCGTGGCTTTTATACCTTCTGGGGTGTGTAGTTGGTAGCGCCTTGACTTAGTAATTATAAGTCCTAGGTTCGAGTCCCGGTCGGGGTAAAAAATGATTCATGTTTTCACATATGTAATGTGCTTGCTTGGTTATATATATATATATATATATATATATATATATATATATATATATATATATATATATATATATATATATATATTCTGTATGTTTTGTATTAATTAACCTGAAGTGTGAAAGTATATGATTACAAAATTTTCTTTATTTACTATGAGAGACATAGTATGGCAGCACTTGTTTTATACATTAGCATAGGCTAAATGACATATTTTTCTTGCCCAGCTCTACCATGCTTAATTACTAATTATTTCCGAGACACAGTTTATTAAGATTAAATATATAATTTTCCTAAAGGTTTGGAGTTGATTCAAATGAATTTGAGATTTTTTTGTTTTTGTAAAATGCTCTATGCTATTTCGTGTGTGTTTAGGTATGTTTCATTTACATATGATTTATAGCCCTTTTGCAAAAATTTACCCGAATCGTAGTTGAAATATGAACAGTGTTTTATAAAATAGCTTTGTATATCATGTCATACACTCTTTGAATCTCTTGACCAGCAGTAGAAGCTTAGTAGTTAGATATCCTATTCCTAGAATATTACTTAGTTTTGTGGATGTAGTTGTAATGCTGTGTCTTTTACAAGCAATATATATATTTTTTATTATTACTCTTGTCTATGATAATAGTAATAACAAAAAACAAGTAGCCCATCTGGAAAAAGTCAAAGACTATAAACCAGATGGTACCAGCAGGGGAAGCAACTTGGGGAGGAAAAGGAAAAAGAGAAATTAGAAAAAAATATTAGCTATATGATATAGTACAACTCATTATCGTAATACTGGAATCATTCTACTCTAATTTTAAAACATCGTCATCTAAGTCTGCATGATAGAAATGTATTTGTGCCTAGCTTGAACTTCTAAAGCTCCATTGATTCAGTAGCATGGCTTGGATATTCATTCTACTTCCTAGTGGTAGCTGCAATAAAATCTCTTGAATACTAATTGAACTTACTTCTAACTAAATAAAATGTACTACTATTATTTTTGGCTGCATTCCTGATAATATTTTGTATGAGGGAGTAAGCCTGGTAGAGTCCTTTGCAAACAGTGATCAAAGTTATGATAAATTTTATACTGCAAGAAGACTGAGCTAATGGTGCGTTTATGCCACTAGTTAGTGCTTACTTCAGGAAAAATAAATTTATCTGCGTGCAAATCTTTATCCAATAATCTAAGATGAGAATATACAGCATATTTAGCATATTAAGGCTATTTTTTCCATGGTATGACGGCTATGAAGGTTGATATAGATATTTTTTTCATTATATTGATGATAATGTTTATGGTACACAAAAAATTGATTCTAGGATGCATTGTAAACTATTTACATATGGATTTATGCTTCAGAGTTTCCTTTTAGGTATGGTAGCTAGTGATTTTACTTAGTGATGGGTATCATTTGCATATCTTAACCGCACCCTTGATTTATTTATTCTTGCTAGTTTTTTCTTTCCATATTTATTATTCCACATTGATGAACTTTTTATGATTCTTCTTTGACACCAATGAATAAAGGAGAATTTTTTTTATGATAACTACTTAGATTTAAGAAATTTTTAGGGGAATGAGGGTCATATATAAGAATAGTTATAGAATATAATGTTTTCTCTTCATTCTGAGACCTAGGTATACTTAGTATTGTACGTTCTGAAGTTTGTTTTTGAGTCTATTGCAAACTTTTTCCTAAAGCTCAATATATTTGTCATAAAGGTTGCTACCTGAATTTGATTTTTTTTTCTTTCAGGAATCTAGTTTTGTATACGACAGTCCCTCTTTAACTGATATAAATCATGATTATCTCTTCAAGGAAGGACTTACTCTACAGGTGAGGAGTTATGATAACTTTCTTTTCATTATTTTAGTTAAGTAATTTTTTTCATATTTGGTTTGCGTGACATTGGACCTACATCTGATCAGAGCTCCAATAGCCTTTATTTATTTTAAATAAAAGGTGCTGGACAGGCATTCTTGTCATTGTCAAAGTCTAAGATCATGAAGATACGGTTACTCTTGAACATTCACATCAGAGGGTGTCCTCTTAAACACTGCTTAGTTGTTGTTGTTGTTATTGCTTACCTTCCATGGACTGTCTAGCCAGACAGCCCCGTACTCCCAAGGAATCCATATTAGGAATACATATAGCCTCTAACTTGTCTTGGAGGAATCACATAATCCAAATTTCTAAATCTTCATCCAAAAAATTGGGGGTTTTGTTTCGTTTTCGTTATTACTTTTCCTCATTGCAGTTACTTAAAATTTACAAAGGTCTTATCCGCCCCTGCTTAGAATACTGCTCACACATCTGGGGTGCTTCTTCCTTTACTTATCTTCTTGATAGGGTTGAATCTAAGGCAGTCAGACTCATTAATGATCCTTCTCTTACTTCTAACCTGGATTCTCTCTCTCTTCGCCGTAAGGTATCTTCCCTTTCGCTTTTCTATCGCTACTACTTCCATCGCTGCTCTGATGAGTTGGCGAGTTGCATCCCTCCTCCACTGCCGAGGCCGCGTAACACACGCCAAGCGGCCTCATCTCACAGGTACTGTGTGGAGATTTGTAGCTCGCGGATTGGTCGGTAGTAATGGTAATGATAATAGTGATGATGGTAGTAATAATAATAATAATGTTAATCTTGAAGAACATAGTGCATTCAATAGAAGTAATGATGTCTTTAACCCTACTACAGTAGATTGTAATACAGTAATCTTAGTAATAAAAAATCTGAAAGACTCTAATGCATATGGATCAGATGGAATTTGTTTTCGTTTTATTAGAGATTCATTATTTGTAATAGCATATTATCTGACGGTAATAATCAATACTTCCATAGTTACCAATATTTACCCAGATTTATGGAAAAATCCCCATGTAATTCCTGGTTTTAAAAATGGAAATCCTGACGACGTCTCTAACTATAGACCAATCTCTTTACTACCAATTTTATCAAAGATACTTGAAAAGATTGTTGCAAATCAGTTAAGTGAGTTTCTTGAAAAAAATAAACTTATTGCAAAAAGTCAACACGGTTTCAGGCCAAAATTATCTACTGAAACTGCCTTATTGAAAATATCAGATGAAATATACAAAAATATAGATAATAAGAAAATATCATTGCTACTACTACTCGATCTTTCTAAAGCTTTTGATAGTGTACACCATACTATTTTATTAGAAAAATGCAAAAAAATGAACATTGACCCAAGCTGGTTCGAGAACTATTTAAAAAAACCGCTACCAGTCAGTCAGAATAAAAGATGTAGTTTCAAGTCGCAAGAAGGTATTGTTTGGGGTCCCTCAGGGATCGATCCTAGGACCTATACTTTTTCTAATATATGTAAACGATCTAGTAAAATATTTACCTAACTGTTATGTCATTCAATATGCTGACGATACTCAAATCTTAATTGAAGTAGAAATTAATGATTTAGAAAATATTATTCGTAGAGCAGAAGAAATTTTGTATATGGCTAAACGTTACTTTCTAAAAAATGGTCTGTTACTTAATGAAACTAAAACCCAATCTATTCTTATCGGATCCAGACAATTATTATCAGAAGTTGATGACAATCTTCATATAAATTTTAACGGTAATATCATTAAGCCAATGAACTCGGTAAAGAACCTAGGTGTCTATTTTGACCGTTACATGAATTTTGAAATGCATATAGATGAAATTTATAAAAAAGTAATGGGTACTCTAATATATCTAAATAGGGTAAAAGACTCATTTGAAACATCAACTCGTATAATAATTGTCCAGTCCTTAGCTATGAGTTTAATTAATTACTGTCTCAAAGTTTGGGGATGTACAAATAAGACTCAGTTACAAAGAATACAAAAGTTACAAAACTTTGCAGCACGAGTGGCTGTTGGCAATGTAAGAAAATACGAGCACATCTCTCCTGTTTTAAAAGATCTAGAATGGATAAAGATTAGAGATAAATATGTTTTTGATATATGTACCTTTGTTTTTAATATACTAAGAAACAATCTTCCTGATTGCTTGTATAATTTTTCTACAGTAAGCTCAGTTACCGGGTTAACTACCCGTCAAGGGGAAGATTTATTAGTACGAAGGTCTAAAACTGATATTGGCTCAAGAGATATAAACATTCGTGGACCTCATTTATATAATCAGCTTCCCAGAGAACTAAAAAATGCTGGTTCAGTGTATACTTTTAAATATAATCTTAAGAAGTTACTCTTAAAGGAAGATTTTACTTGTAATTTTTAATGATACACTCATCTTTATGATTTGTTTGTTTTAGTATGTCTATATCGTACACCACAGATGTCTATCTGGAATATATATGTATCTTATTTGAATACCCAATGTACTTTGGAAATAAAGGTTTATTATTATTATTATTATTATTATTCTGTCTTTCCTAATTCTTATGACCTTTCATCCTTCAAAAAGCAGATCTATCGTCATCTCAGAGCCTAGTCCTCCATATCTCTGGGTCCTCTTTACTTTGACTGTTTTTTTCTGTCTGTCGTTTTCCTTTGTGTGCCATTACCTCATCTCGGCCTTGCCCTTAACCTTTTTCTTTTCCTTCGTCTTGGTATTTTCTCGTGCCCGGGCCTTTGTTGATGAGGGCAGTTTCTGCCTGTCCCGGTGCCACTCTAAAAAAAAAAAAAAAAAAAAAAAAAAAAAAAAAAAAAAAAAAAAAAAAAAAAAAGGAAGGAAGGAAGGCCATTGCTGTACCTGGGCTCTCCCACAGAGTTCCCAAGGAGTGTCTGTTCTGTTGTTGGTGTATGTGGTTGTTGAAAGGAATGCTTTCTACTCTTATCCTCTTATTCTCAACGGCTCTACCGAGGAGATGCTAAATGGACCAGTTTGTGGATTTGAAATTTTGTTAGATGATACCCATGATTTAGGGTAGGATTAATAATCTACTGTATTTACTCTGTAGGCTGAGTACTTTTATATATCATTAAAAACGTATTGAAACGAAAAGAAAAAGAATTTTAAATCCTCACATCAGTCACTGATTTTCCTGATACTATCTTCATATAGCATTACTTTTCTTTATGTTGATATAGCTCATTATCTATTGGAATTGCGAGCCTCCACATTTTTTGTCTTGCTAGTCAGGTGTGTTTCAGTGAATTATTGGGAAAGGGTGAATTTTATAATCCAATGATTTCATGGTGTTCTGTTCTTCATATCCAAGTTTGCTTTGTCTTTCACTGTATGCTGTATGATTCTTGAAGAACCAAAGATATTCCTCCTGTAGCAGTCATTTTTCCAAAAGCATTAATTGTTTAAATGATGTCTAAAATAGGTATATTGGCCTATTGGTTGTTTATTATATATGGAATATGTATTATTTTTTAAACATAGGCAAGGTATAGAGGCTACTCGGTTGATAAAGTTCTTCTTAAAACATTTAACATTTTAGTATAATTTTTCATGAAAAACAAAGCAGAGTTATATTTTAAGTATGTACATTTCTTAATTGATTTCAAAATGTTATTGCAGTATTTAGTATGTTGATTTGCAAGTTTGGTTATATTTTTTATTAAGTTGGGCTTCAATGTATAAATTTTTGTCTACTGAATGTATGAAGGATATAGAAATGCCATTTGTAATGTCTTCCTGTTTGTTACAGAGACAAGAGACCTATACGCCTCGACTTCTTGCAATTGACTTCAGAGGAAACCTTCATTCTTTATCAGTTAGTGGTTCGCTATATAATCCTATAAGGCCAGAGCCCTCGACAAGTGAGGCCTTATGGGATGGTCAGATAGAATTGATTAAACAACTTCCTGAAGAAAAAAATGAGTTTCTTAGGGATTTGGAGAAAGAGGATGCTTTTCACCAAATGCCCACCGATGAAGATAAGGATATATGTATTGGTGAGAATTACTGTACATATATTTATGTATTGTACTAATTGTGGCTGAGTGGTAATGATCGCAACTTTGATTCGCCGGGGCGTGGGTTTAAGGCCCTCCGTGGTCTGAGTTTCAAAGGGGCATGTACTCAGGGCAATGGTTACACTTCCCAAAGAGAATGTCCTTCGAAAGAAGGCACTGTCGTAGCCCTTATTAGAAAAGGGAGTTTGTGTCATAAAACCGATCACTCACTAGGATGGTATCAACCGTCTTGCATTATTTGACTTTTATATACAATAGCCAAAGGGATTCTCTGCACAGTATATAGTTGGTGGTGTGTGCCTCTTTTTTGTAACTTTTATTCAGCTACTGTTTTTCCACTTTTGATCGTAAAAGTAAAGGAATAATATGATAGCTAATGCCTATCCATTTATACTAGTACAGTATATGAATATTTTCCATATTTTTCTTTTTATTTAGGAGATTGTACTGTTATCAGCATTTTAGTAATTTAATTTAGGCTTTTATAACCACAACTAAATGAAAGGAAATAAATCGCTTCAACATATATTAATACAACAGTACGATTTTCGTTATTCACCATATGATTTGCTAGTGCCAGAAGACCTTGATTTTAGAACAAAATATAGAAGATTGTTTAGAATTGTATGTAATGTAGAGTGGTAGATCAAAATAATACTTAAGCTATATTGAGCGGTGATGTGTGTAGCTACATTAATTATATTTGAAAAAGATCTATCTACAGTATCTGTATGCAAGAGCCATAATTCCCGTATAAGGGGGATGGCTGAGTTAAAGCAAAGATCTTGACTCTTTATGGGAGGAAAATACAGAGGAGGGAATAGAATACCTCATTGGAATTCTCTGCATGTCGTAAGAGTTGATTAGATTTCTCTCAAAAAAATGTTATTGCTTCAAGACAGCTAGTGATAGGGGTGAGGATGGGCAGTATATGACAAAACTATTTTACTTGACTTGTTTGTTCATCTGTGGCCAACCGGCTGGTTTCAGTGTAATATGATGTAATGGTTTGTTACTGTCCTTGGGGGGATTTTAAGTATACAGTACTTGAACGGCAGTTAAGACCGTATTTCTTGATTGGCATGTCTATGAGCTAAACATTGCTATTTATAAAAGATTCTTAGTTATTATAGTTTTATTCTCTTTATTTCTTATTTTTATGGCAAGCAGAAAGTATTTTCATTCGGGTTAGTTAGCCTTTGTGTTAGTGAAACATAATAGGTCGAACACATCTGTGACAATACCATTTAGGGAAATCGAGAAGGCTGTTTTCTTTGCCACTCATTATGGCTTTAAGGAAATAAAATATTTACCCTAGATATTTTAGAGGAAAAATTCTGCATCTGTATTCTATTTATGATGTAAACTGGTCTAAAGGATACAGGAGCGAATGGCTAGCAACTCTTTCCTTCTGCAAGGGGTGAGCAATGCATGTTGAAATCCTTCTACCGAAGATCTGCTGAGCTCAGATAGATGCAGTGTTTTACTTGGAAAGAAAAATGTAAAATTTATGTAAGCTGCCACTATGTAAGATCCACTGAACTCAGAGGGATGTGTTGTTTTATTTAAAAAACATAAGATATAATATAATGATGGAAGACAGAAATGATATATATCTTTATTTAGCACTTCTATTTAATTTTAGGTGCATGAGATCAATGAGTACTGAATAACAGAAGTTTTATTCAAAAGTCTGTAGCTAAGTGAATTTTTACAGCAACTTTCATTCATTTTATTTTCATTCCTAATTCTGGTTGGCAAGGAGAGTAAATTTCACACTTATAATCCCTGCAGCCTATCTTTTTATCTTGCTAGAAAAAAGGTAAAGATGAGTACGTTATTTTGCAACCCTTCTGCCTAAGTTGTATTTTTACAATTATGGGTACTCTCCTAGCTTCAATGTGACATGTACCTCTGTTAAAAAAAATTCCTCCAAGCGTGACCTGTGTATGCTGTTACATTAATCGTTTTTCTATTCCTGACCTCTGTAATGTCTTTTCAGAGGATGTGAACCCATATAGCAGTGTTTCTAATAATACTGTGCCATCATCTCATAAAATTTATGATCTCAGCAATAGTGTAAAAGTGTGGTCAGATTACCTGAAGCAACATCTTCACCCAAACTCCATCTACCTGTTGGATGATAATCACATAGCCGCTGTAAATGCTACTGAAGAGGGCAGCTGGGGTTTCTCGTGTGGCTTTGCATTCTGGCAGCGTGAGGAAGTGGAAGAGGATATCACAGATCGAATCAGAATGCTATCAGAGTCTTGCGGATCTTTACAGGCAAGTCATATCCTCCACTGTTATGTATTTTATAAATTGGTGGGGAAGAAAGAATTTTTTCCTTTTTATTCTCTACTGTTGCAAAAGCTGAAGATATGGGAATAAAAGGCTGGCATTCCTAGCTTCCCCTAGATGGCCTTTTACCTTGCCAAAGAACAGCTGATGTTGGTGCATTTGTGGCCGACTGCTCATAAACCGAATAGGTCTTAACTCTGTCTGTAATGGATATGGAAAATTTATCATGTAGGGTATAGTATTAGTGGATAATAATAGTACAGTATATCATTTCAAAGTAATTTTTTGAAGCACCATTTTCAAAGTTGATTATTGTTTTAAGCAATCGGTCAACAATTTCCTAGTTTACCATTATATACAGTATATACACATGCCTCATTCCCCCTTATAAGGGGGGTAGCCGAGCCAAGAAATGCGCATTCATCACAATCCACACATATCTCAGCCACTCCTGTCAGCTCCGTGGGGGCAAAGGCTTACCACGTCTCCCCCCCTCCACCCCGCTTGGGTTACCCACAAGGTAGGCAGGCAATGAGGCCCAAAAGCTGCAACTGGGCTGTCGGGCCGCATTGTAGAATACCTTGTTTTTTAATGTCTTAAAAGATTAGAAATATCCAAAATTATTTTACACTGTACTTATGTTGGCTAGTCGTGCTTGGCTGTGAGTCATCAATGTCATTACCAGAAACAGGACTTTGGGTAGCCGGGGGCATTGATTTATTCACAAAAACTTAGTGCGTTGTCTTAATTGCCTCTTTCTTTTTTTAAATCATAGTGTATTTTGCCATTTTTTTTATCTTTCTTTAGATATGACTTATTATTTTTATTTTGCAGTTTCTGTGTTGTTTGGTTAACTAATTTCGCAACTTTGTATCTATTTTTTTTTTATTTTGTTGTTCTCTTTTATTTCTATGTTAGTTCATTTTGTATCTTTTAATCATTCTTTAGACTGGATTTAATTTTTGTTTTCATTTATACTCTTTCCTTATTTCTTAGTTTTTGCAGCATTTTGATCTTTATTAATGTTTTTATATTTTGTAATTAGTTTATTTTGCATCTCTTTTATCTTACTTTTAATATTACCTTCAATTTTATTTCATTTTTACTGTTTCTTTGATAGGTTTAAGTCTAATGCTGCGTACCACAATTGGTTTAATATTTGCCGAAAATTCAAGAATGCAAAAGTTACAAAATTACTCTTGCTGTATTAAGAAAAAAATATACAAAACAAAAATAAAAGAAATGTAAAACTGCAGGTACAAAAAATGCATAGAAGTAATTGAAATGTATATGTCAGTCGTAAATAGCTTGAAATTGTTGATGCCCTTATCATGGCAAGCGCTTAGGGTTGTAGGAATGGATATTTTTCACTATGTTGAGCATTGTCTAGTGGTTTGTTTCATTTCATTTTTTCCTTGTAGATTTCAAGACAATAAAAAAACATCATGCATTCTTCCTTCAATCCTAACATATCTTTTGAAGTTCAAATCCATTCCTTCAAAACGGGCTAGCAGTGGTTCCCAACTTTTTTTTTGCCATGCCTCACCTAAGCATCTCTAAAATCCTAATGCCCCCCTGTATCCTGGTCGACCGAGATATATGAGTGTGTGGAAGGGGAAAATACCTTGTGGACCAATTACACATGTACATACATACACATAATTATTTTCATGTATGCATACAGTATATGCACTGTACATATTAACTCACACACACACACACACACTCACTAGGAAAAAATTCACTGTAACACATTCTTGAATTTCCCCCTTAAAAATAAAATTGCTCCCCTGCGGAACATGCGCTCCACGTTGGGAAACACGGGGCTAGACATTTATTTAGTTGCAATAAGCCTTCAGATTAGTCCTTTGTTGTAAATTTCCACTCTATTCTACCTATGTCTTTCTCTGCTTCTTTATATCTTTCATGTGCTGCTACTTTATCTTCTTCCATAATAATTAATTCTTCTTACGTTATCTCTCTTTTTGGTCAAGCAAGTCCTCAATATTTTCACTTCACACTCCTTAAAAACAGTTCTTATGCAAGTGTTGCTGTTTATTTACAAATTAGCACCTGTTCATGTTCACTGTCAAGTACATCAAAGGTACTCACATAGCATTTAAGACACTTTTTCTAGATTCCATTTATAAACTTCCTTGTCACAGCCTCCCACTTAGCTGCGATATGTGTCACACTCCTAAAGTTGTTATATTTTTTCCAGAAGTCTTAAAATAAGGGTTATGGATTTGTATCTGTAGTAGCTATAGCTTCAGTGAAGGTGGTATGGAAATAGGGCCTTGGATGCAGTGATTAAACCTTGGTTCATAGACTTTAGGCTTGATTTGTAGTTGTGCTTGCGTAGTGGCATCTATTTCCAAAAACAAAATCTGCTAAATTTGATACCCTTCTTCCATGATAATTACATCTAAACTGTCCATTAATTTTTGTGCTCCTTCCTAGTCTTCACTCACTTCTTCTCCAATCCTTCAACCATTTTGCATTTTGAACATATTCTTGAATATTATGAACCACTCAGTACTTGCTACAAATTCTTGAGAGAAGACTTTCCCGGCCTGCTCCTTCAGATTCTGGAATAGACTTCTCGTTGATGTGTGGACTGCAAAGAGCCTTAAAGGTGTACATATTTGGGTCTGATCATCTTTTAAAATATGCATCTACTGTATATCTCTATTTCATGGATGTGTCTAATCTGTTGCTTCGTTTTGCAGTTGATTGCATGGGTGCCAAGCCTTTCACAGCTATATGAATTCACTTTTTGTCCTTAAAATCATTGATACGATTGAATGTGATAGCTTGAATTCAAGTGTGATTACATTCCCTTTCTTTCTTGTGGTCTGCCTAATTCCATAATCTTCATATCTATATCAGTGGCCTCTCTTTCCCTTGGTAGGATTAGGAGTAGATAAGCATGATTTTCCCTTGGTAGACATTAGGAGGCTTTGGAGAACAGCCATTTAGACACAAATGAATTTGAACTTTACTACGACTGCTGTTAACATTAGAAGGAGGATGAAATAAATGTACAATTGTCATGCTGGGCTAATAGCACTGCTGGCAGCGGAAAATTTTTCATGCGCACGTTGGGCAATATTCGTGCTGCCAGATGTGGTGCAGTTATGGCTTGATATGTAGCACATATTCACAGGCATTGTTGTAAAGTTGAACAGTCATAAGTCAACGACTGAGTGTATTGAAATATATCCACCATATTTAGTTAGTAATTTTTTGTTTAACATATATGTGACTAAAATATAGAAAGACTGATTATCTCTTTTATTACTTGATTTTTTGTTATTTTTTGCAGGGATTTCAGATTCTTTGCGATATTCATGATGGAATGGGTGGAATAACTAATGGTATTTTAATGCACTTAGAAGATGAGTATGGATCAAAAGACTCTATTACCTTTGCTACAACACCACCTCATCTTGCACCTCAAATTCCTCAGAGTAGGGTACTTATGCAAGCTTCTATTGTGCAGGTAATTTATCATTTTTTTTTTTTTTTTGGGGGGGGAAACAAGACAGACATATTTACTAGCAGATAATTGTAAAGATAATGATCCATGGATTATTAGAATACACAGGGTATTGAGCAACCACTTTTAGTATTTTTGAAAGCTCCTTCATTGACAGTGCATTCCTGCCAAAATATGGGTTAAAAGGCAAGAGTTGGAGAGTTATAAGCCAATTGAAGCCCAGTATTACATTTGGCTAGGTGAGTGTAGTACTGGATTTAACTAGTAAGTTGGTCAAAGTCCAGTACAGTATTACTTCTGGGTAGACGGATATATAGTTAGACTTCGTGTGACTAAGAATTTTTCTGCTTTCATCTTTTACCTAAATTTTGGTTGGAACACGCTGTCTGTAGCAGCATTTTAATAATTCATAAATTTGATAGTTTAATACTTCTTGAATTCAAATGATCCTTGTATCTTTGATAATTTCAGTGGCAGCGCAATTAATTATTTTTGGGAAGTTGAAATCGGATTCCCTGGGTTAGCAGTCAGGCATTTTAGTTCGTCAAAAGAGAAACAATAATTATTAAAGATTTGTTTACATTTCAAAATGCTGTTCAAACTTTTATTATTCAAAGTGGGAAATATCTTTGGCACAGAAAATCCTTTGCTTTGCTTTCTTTGTGAATGTTAAAGTGTTTGTTAGTAGTGTAAGGAGCCATTTTTTAATTGCCACAGTGTATTAGTATTACAAAATTTTCTGCATCTTTCCAACTAAAGTTGGTCAGAAATCAGAATAAAGAATTTTTTAGATTTTTCGAATATTACTTTGTTGACAGATTTGAGTTTATAGGTCACATTGTTGTTGTACTAGTTTTTTCTTTCTCTCTTCTGTAACCTAACATCAATGATACTTTGCTTGCTTTGAATAATGAAAATTATAATTCATAGAAAATTGCATGTGTCTGTTATGGAAATTCATAGTCTTCTCATCTTATGGTATGAAATTCATCTGATGCATTCTATGTTTGACATGCATTTTCACAAATGTAATTTTCAGCTTTTTTTGCATAATCGGAATAATCCTTTCTAATTTCTTTAGAGCTTTGGTTACTTTTTACCTATGAAAATAACAATGATTTGTATATTCCATTTTTTTTTATGGTCTTAGTTTATAAATATTTTCTTATTTTTATGCCATATTCCTTAGAAGCCAGCATGGTTTCCATATTGTAACGTGTTTTTCATTTGTATTAATTTGACGTGTATTTCTTATGATTTCAGTCTTACACATTATTGAGCAAAACTTCCAACGTCTTTTTACCGCTGAGCCTCCGTCAAAGTTGTTTGGATCTTCAAGCAGCCCCGGTGTCTTTTCCTCATATTCTAGCACAGGTATGTCAACTATATTCGCTTACATTAAATTTTGATGTATTGGAATTATATTATGCTTCTTTTTCAAGCAGACTCCTGCCATGCCAGTTTTTACGTGTTGAGAGTGCTGGTATCATTAATGACACACACGTTGCAATTATGAATATCTGCCTGATTTGTTTAAAAGCTCTACGTGCCAATATGCATTTGGAAATTGGATGAGTAGGAACATAATATGTTTCTTGTTAATAATCTTAAGGTGAGACTGGTAAAGGCAATTGTTTTGCCGTTTATGTGGACCTAATGGGAGGGAGGTTAATATCCACATATATGGATATATATTTTATTACTCCCCTGAAAAGGTCGTAAGGCATGTAAAGAACCGTGATTTTACACTGTTAGCATCATTTTAGCTTGTATGTTTATGGAAAACTTAAATTAATATCCACACAGATATGTTATCATAATTTTGTATTGCATTAGTGTATATATGAATAGCTGTTAATTCCACTTTTTAATGTTCGAGTTAACTATTGATATTGTCATTATCAGATATGCATGTTATAATGAAATATATCCTCACTACATTAGAGTTCCTCATGTTTTGACTACAGTAAAAAATAAGCAACAGAAAATAAGGTATAGTTATGAAAATTTGAAAATTAATGAGATTGTTTGGATATTATCTTTCACTGCTTTAATATTATTTTTATATTATTAGCATATAACCTTGTATTTTCTTTCATGAGTTGCCAATGCTCATCAGAATTAGTAGGTACTCTTATTTTTTTTTTTTTAGTGAGATATCAAAGACAGGTAGACATGTATCCTGCTCTGTCCTCAGCTTCTCTCTTGGCTCTCTGACGGCAAGAATGCTTATGTCCCACTAATTTACCTATTATGAATTATAGAACAAATGTAGATAGTATTATTATAGCACTTACTCCAGGCACACAATTGTTGTCCAAGATACGTAACTTCGTACATTAGTCTAGATTACTATGATTTCTTTAAAAATTAATTGTCTTTTGAATTAGAATATTTTCCCAAAAGATTTCTTTTACAATGAACTTTAAGCTGGACGCTTCGCAGTGTGTTCCTAATCTCTGTGCTCTGATATTTCTATTCTTGACAGAAACTTATGATTTATTTGTCCTAAGCTTTTAAATACATGAAAGCATTATTAAGAAAAATTTATAAGCAATCTTGAAAGTATAATACGATTTTTTTTTTTATTTTTAACAAGTCACAGTTGCTTTTTGACGAGAAAAATTGTTTCAGGGAATATCAAATTTCTAGTCTTTCATTTCCTTTTTAAACAGTTACTTAGACAATCGGGGAATATGAGTGAAATATAGATGAACCTCTGTTTACAAAGACCCAACTTGCACAGTAGATCCCTGACTCAGAAGAACAAGGTATAGAATGCTATATATAGAGATATTACACAGATATACGTATAATTATTTTGCATGTCAATTCCAGGTAGGCTATTTTGGTAATTTTCTTATTTATAATTTTCAAAATAACTTTGTGCAGCTACATTAGTTAATAAGTAATGCTATAATTTTGTAGCTCTTAAATTGATATATCTTTGTGACATGCTAGTGCTTTCAAGAGCATATTGCAGCATTGTGTTTTGACTTCTATAGAGTTGTATGAAACATTTTTCCACGACCATCAGGGTTATCGGTAAAAACATATCCTAACTATTTTCATGTATATAACTGAAGTTTGCTTTCTCTTCTACAGATAGATAAACCTTACATGAGCAGCAGTGTCTTAGCTTCATTTCTGGACACAGTCACTTTGCCATATAGAGTTCGAAATGAAACCATGCCCCTAAGCCATGTCATTGAGATGGTGACCCTACCAGGATGTCAGGTAATGAAAATTATAAGTCTGGAGTACAGGTAGTCGTCGATTTAGACCTAGATCATATTACCTGGGCAATACTTTTGCTGCCAGACGAAATTAATTCATAGTCAGACATAAAGCACATATTTGGAGTTGCAGTTGTAAAGTCAAACATTCGTAAAGTCAAATAGGTCATTGGTTGACGATTACTACGTATACAGTAGTTATTTTACTCGCAATAAGAGATAAAAACTTTTACTCATTTTTGCAGCTTAGTCATTTTAGGATCTCATATTTGGCTATAGAGACCCTTTAGTATACTTGACATTGTGAAAGAGTCATTTATTTTGTGAGGTACATAAATCTGGCTTAAAATCGGTTTGCATGCTGAAATTGTTTTCCATATACTAGAAGCATTATTTTTGTAAATGATAAAATTATTACTCATAAAGAACGCTGTTTTTATTTATGCCAGTCCCAGGAGATATTATTTTTTATATTTATATTAAGTTTCTCGGGTGTGTTGAAGAAAGAATCCCACACATGTATTCCTCGTGTATCACAAGAGTCTTCTAAAAGACATAGGGAATCCTGGACTGGCAATTCCTCTCTCCCTGGAATTTTTATTTATTCTTAGATTAAATACAACTGCCAGAAAAGACAAGATGGGCAGTGTGTGTGTTTATGCCTTGATACTCAAGTGTTTATGGGCACCTCACGAGCTTTG